>BRZM01000009.1:2106818-2291127 GCA_033238685.1 Lates japonicus
TCGCTGACATAAGCCATTCCCTTGCCCTTGTCCGTCCCAAAGTGATGACGGCAAAAACGTCCTGACTTTTCAAAATGTCCTCAGGTCTAGAACTCAAACTGGTTCTCACAAAAGATAAAATACACGTATTCACACACACACAAGTGTTTCACATATATATATATATTTTTCATGTCCAAGGGTGGAACTGCCTTTACCCGCGTTCTGACTCTCTTCACCCAAGTCAACATGGATGTAGTGACTTTGACATAATACCACTTTACAAAAAATAAAATGAGAATTAATATGTAGTGTGGAATTGACAGACTGAATAACAGATTATATTGAACACCTATAAGCTCCGACCTTGATCCTGCCTCTTTGTGGCGGAATTGCCATCATAGCTATTATTAATGAGTATATGGTAGCACTCCATGGGTGCTTCTATGTCGGAGGTATTCAAAGGCTCTAATCGCTGCAAACTAATAGCTTTCATTTGGCTCTGACAGCTTGGTATTGCAAATTCCCTCTCGAATTGATAGGTGCATAATTTAGAGTCATTTGTTTACAGCCTGTCATGTCACGCTATTTGCCTCTGTAAGAGGTGTAAAATAACCAGAATTGAATATGATTAATAGGAAAAGTTATAATGTAGCCGGTTCTTATAAATAATACTTTTGTGGGCTTTGTTTTCTCCCTCAGTGCACACAGGTTTTCTGGAACAAATGTCGGTGTTTCTTCTGTGTGAAGGCAGGTTAATTAAAAGTCTTGATGTCACATGAATGTTAACATCAGATGTCAGCGGTGGGTGGAAACATTATAACGTGGCATGTGAGCTGCATCCGATTGTTCCTCACTGACGTCAGGTCGTGCTGACACCTAGACTCACCCACGGCTGTTGCTGCTGTGGCATAATCACACTCAACTTGCATGGCAGCCTCCACACAGACGATAAGCTAATCAAATCCCCTGCCCAAGTAGTCTAGGGGGAGTTTGTATATGATGGCAATCTGTGAGCATCTCTAGCACAGAGCCAAGGAGCCTCAGCTGAGACATGATCAAAGGATCCAAACTGTGTTGCTGTAGGGAGGTAGAGGAGCTGCACTAAACACTACAAGAGACTCACCAGTCAACAGTGGTGAAAAGATGGGTCAGTGAGACAAAACCTTCAGCATTTGTAGAATATGTGATGTCTATTGAGATAATGTAGATTAAGAAAGAAGTGCAGTTAAAACACTGATCACAATTATTGGCATTATTCCACGTATTTCATTTGATATCTAGCAGGACCAAAGATTTTTCCTTCCTTTTCATCCATGTGAGGAAAATCCTTAAAAGCAAAATGTCAAAATGACTACCACTCTGCCTGCAGTAGCACACAGAACAGATAGCCATAACCCAGACTAATGTGTTTTTTATGTACGTCCTTCATGTCAAGGTAACCAACAGCATCCGGCTTTATGGGTAGAGAGAGAGCCATCAGGCAAGGGAGAACACAGTCAAGTAAGGGGCTGGCAACACAGCTGAAAGTATAAACTATTCCACAGATATGCAGCTCAACATCCTATGAGCCTTTACCCTGAGAGCTGTTTTTTTCATACTTAACCTTGATTTTTTGTGATCGCACACACACATTCCTGCCATGAGAGACTACATATCTCCACATCTGCTATTACAGCATGCACACATATGTGTGCACGATAAAGACAGAATTTGATTTCAAGATTTTCCCAAGCCCTTACATATTTTCATGTTTAATTATTGGCCTATATAATCTCTATAGAATTCAGCAATAGTAACCATTAAAGTGGATGTAATTAAGATCCTTCTGTCCACAGGAAAGAGTGAATAAATGTACAGACTGCCCCCAAAACATACAGCGCAATAGCACAACAATGTCCATATGGGACAATAAATTATACTGAGACACAAATTATCAATCAGATGGCCATTATGGTACCAAATACACAAAAGCGTGCAACCGTGGAGGGCAGCAATACAACAGATCCTCTTGAACTGTGAGGGGAGAATGTTGCCAAAGTGAGATCAAGCCAAAAACGACACAGTGCTGATTGTCTTGCTGGCATTTCTATGCAAACCAGGTACGAGAGGGTGTGTTGATAACCACTCATGGCTGCTTGTGGTGGTTGACATTAGATGAGCACAGTTTAACGCCACGATGCAACACAATGAGATGCATTAAACTGAAGAATCAATGAATACATGTGAGCAGGCTGTAATACATGACACAAAGTCAATGACGTTTTTCCCACATAAAATGCACAGTTTTACACAAGAGTCCTCCAATCTGCAGCCATGTGATGAGAGGCAGATGGATGTCTACAATAAGGGTGACAGATTGAGAGCATATATACAGCCTGATGCAATCAAAGGTAATATGTGTTTGTCTTTTTTCTTTGCTCTGCTCCCCTCTCTTCATAGTTCAAAAGGCAAATGTAAAAGTAAACATAAAATATACACCCCGTGTACTGAAAGATCTTAGTTTCCTTCCCTCATATTTGTTTTGGCAGTTTGTGCCTCATTTTTATGACAGATAACAGCCAGAATGAGTGGCATGTGGTATTTCTTTCCATTTGTTGGGAGTAGGGTGCCATATTCAAGCTGTGACACATCGCTGCTACACAGTGTAGAATGTAATGTATTACTGCATCCCAGCAGCATGCATTTCTGCTGAGCTGTAAGTGCATACAGCCCCTCGTTACGACTAAAATTTATGTTGCGATGTAAATAATTAAGGAGCTGTGTTTGTTCTGTGGCGTTCAAGAACATGTGGAGAGTCGGTAACGCAGCATGAGCTAGCTGCAAGTATTTCATTGACTTTCAAGGAATGTAATCATTATAAGGTCTTGGTGGCTTACTTTGGTCAGATGAGTGCAATGTGTAGGAGAGAAGGTAAGGCTCAGAGTGCCTGATGGGATCTGTAAAATCGGCAAAGTGGTAAACTGTATAGGACTTTGATGGATGGCTTGGAAGAGAGATGCAGGGTAATATTTTGGGAGGGGAAATCTCATTTTCTCCAAGCTAGCTTAAGGGAGCACTAAACTCAATCAAACATAAATGTAATCAAACATGTCATCGCTCTTTGTAGCCATAGTGGGATCTCTCTGACCGCAGACTTACAGTACTCTCTCTCTAACTCTGTATACCTTGCCTCGCTCTCTCCTCTATTACTCTATAAACAAAGACATAACAGTCAGGGTGGTTAAGGTCACTGTGAGGTTAGACTGAAAAAGTGCATGAGGGAGCCACTTTATTGCTTCTGTTTGATAAAATAATTCTGTTTTATCATACTAACTGAAGCTCACATTAAATGAGAGGCCATGCAGATGCAGTTCTCAAAGCAGACTGAACCAATTCCTATCATTTAACTATACTATTTTATGTTGTCTCTCTTCTTAACATGTTCAAAATTACAGAACATGCACAAAAAATATGCCTTTTCAGTGCCGGAGATAGCAACACGGACAAGGACGGCATCGTCTGCTGCCTGACAGAGCCCAGACAGGCTGCTGCTGCTGTCGATTTCTACTGTATGTGCAATGCTTTGAACACCTCAGCACCAAGCATACATCATGTCTCCAGGGAAAAACCAAACCATGGGAGCGTATTGATTCACGGGCCCTCCTTTGTACGTACTGAAGCTGTTTTCAACATTCTGTGTGTAGCTGTGGGTGGAATACGATGACAATGGGTGCGCTGTGGTGCTTGGCGATTTGTTTTCTCCCAGAACAATGGTGTTGTTCTGGTATCCTTATGGCTGGATAGCGAGAGAGAACCTTACATTTCAACCGCTGTGTCCCCCTGGTTCACAGTTAAAGCAGCTGACACATGACTGGCTTTGACCGTGCATGTCTGAAAGCATGTGTGAAAACATGTCTTGAGATGGAGGAGGTGTATAATGAAAGCCCACTGGCTAGACAAAGGGTTACTGTAGGGCAATGGGTCTCAATCAATCAGAAAGTATCATCAGGAGCAGAAAAGTTTCTTTAGCTTGGCACAAAAACAACACACCCCCGTGTGTCATCTTGGTCAGTTTTGGAGAATAACCACAGAAAATATTTTTGAGGATAACGGGGGAAGAAAGGTGTTGATCCTTCTTTCCGCAATACTTGTCTTGCCCGAGATTTCAGATAGAGTGCTGAATTTAAGTGGGGAAACAAATGGACTCTCAAAGTGCGAGCCATCACACAACTGGTATTTCGCAGACAGCTGCTTTGCGAAAATGGAAGTGATGTGTTTCATCACACAGATGTAATATAGATGACTGAGAAGAGTGGCTGAGACACAGCTGGTGTAGATCCCTCTGTTAGTGTTTGAAATGCACCACAAAGAAGTGATTTAGGGTATTTACAGGTACAATGCATGAAGGGACTTAATATAAATTATATTTTCCCGACTAACTTACATAACTGCTAAAGGAAAATGCTTAATCAGGTACATTGGCTACTGTGTGAATGTAATATGTGACCAGTCTCTTCCTTTAAAGTCCAATACTGCACCAGCAATCAACAAGCATGAATCAGGCATTAGGCTGTGGCCCAGTGACGTGAATACAAGTCGTGTACTCACAAAGCCAGACTTTTTAAAAGACAAAAATGAACTTTCGTTTCAATTTAACTCTATTGATATTTAACAGCATGGTTGTGACTAGAACATATATTTTCAAAATGGAACTAAATTCTGCTGGGTTAAATTTCTTTGCACTTTTGGTTTTATTGAATCTTTACTTGACCCTGTGAAATAAGAAAGTTCTGATGTCTATGAGGCTGCCACCCAAAGCCTGTTCACCAGTCTTGTAGCAATGTTTCCTTTTCCACTAGTGAGGCAAGCTGTAAGCTACCTTGATAGCAGTCTAGACAGACAGGCAATCTATGTAAGAGGGAACTGAGCCTTAAGAGATTGTTATTTCCAAAAGAGCAACAGGAAGAAAGAAAGAAAACAGTCTTCATTGTCCTCAGATGTTACAGATGCAGCCTGGCCTCTAACTGTGCTTTGAACTGTGCGGTTGTGTTTCTCTCCCAACAAAGCCGCACGATGAAAACTGATTTTTAAGAGAAGGATTTGCACAAATTGCAATTTCCCCACGCAGCTGCATGATAAATAATGTTTACCAATGGTCAATTACCATATCCAGGCATATTACTAGCTGAAGTGTAGTTGTGTGGAATGAATAGGAGAGGAAAATGTTCAGAGGTTCACTCAAAGGTCTCTCCCATTAAGGATCAACGAGTTATAAAAGGCTGGCAGGATTAAAGGTTCTGATTTCTGTTGTAGATTTTCTGTTTACCTCTACTTCTGACACGTTTCCATCAGTAATCTAAATACAATGATTGCCTCCGCTTTCATGCAAACATTCATGTTTAATAACTTTGCTTTTAAAATTATAAATAACTGAGTCTCCCTCCAGTTCCTCATATTTCATGGCAGTGAGTATCAAGTGTGGGTTCCACACGTCATCATCTTCATCCTTAACCAAAATCATCTAAGTAAACAACGGGCTGCAGTCTCGTGGGTTTTGTAATCCTTCTTGTGTGCTCCTTCCATCTTAGACTGCCCACATCTACATGAGAAGATGCTCTGAGTGACATATTATCTTTAAGTCCAAAACCCTAACCCTAAACCATCAGAGGACTATCTGTGCATTACTTCTTTAACTCTTACTGATAACATATAGACCTACACTATATTGTTTTTGTGCCAGTTATCAACTACAACAGAACAATGAAAGGCATGACTTAAATGACTCTTTTGTGAATAGCTGTGATCCTTACAAAACGGCAAAGGGTCCCTATTGGATGGCACATTTCGTTTGGTTTAAGTATTGATAAGACAGGGCCGTGACTTTGAGGTGATTGATTTTGGTTTGAAGAAAAGGTCATGTTTAATGACTTGTGAGTGCTTCAGGCCAGCCAATATTAGGCAGTAAATATCTGACAGAACACAGTTTAATCAAAGTGAACAAGGATTTAATTAGTGTTTTTTCTCCCCCTTTATCCAGATACTGTACTGTAGGTACAGATACCACACTTTCCTAGCAGGATTTGGGAACTGTTGAAAACCCCATTTATGCTACAAAAAATGAAAGTATGCAGGATAACAAGCTCCACCAACTGCTGACAAAACCCTGCGACATCTTATAGAGTTCAGCGGCACCTGGCTCGCGTCTGCATGCTAGACTCGAAAAGTAATTCTTCAGTGAAAGACAATCAGAAACCTGCATGTGGCGCAACTAAAGAGAAAAATAACCACTGAATGATGAAGAAAACACATGAGAAAGACAATCGCATTGTGCTCTCTGACACCCAGAAATGAAATAAACAACACCTATTTCATATCAATCACCATCTCCTGCTCTGACTTGACTCTAATTTCCATTGTGCCATTTCTGTTCAAATCAGGACAGACTAGAAACTGTGGTAGAAAATAATGAATTCGCCAAAACAAGAACCAAAGAAAGAAAACTGAGCTGGATTTTTCAAAGCAGCCTTTTCAAGTTTCACTTTCTACCAATTAAAATTATCACTTGAATACATTTATATTATCATCAATATATTTAATTCAAGAAGCCTGATGATTTTAATTTGTTTCTTCATCGTGCCAAAAACTGATATTCAAAAAGGTCCAAATTGCTATGAAACTGCAACCACCCAAGAAGGAACATTTCTTTCTTTGACATGTTAATAAAACACAAATCAAAGCATAAACTCAGTTTGGCTGTTTCTCTCTAATGAATGCAAAACCTTGAGTCTCTGAGCGACATATACATATGTTAATGATGGTTTGGGGATATCAGTAAAAGCTCTTGAGCTGTTACCCGTCAAAGAAGGCACAGAAAAGTTGATGTGATAACCCTTCTTCAGGGACCACTTTAGTCCTGTTGTGCACACAGGGTACAGAGGTACTTAAGGAGACTCTCATTTCACTTTCCTATTAACTTCCAGTCCCCTGGTCTCCGTCCTCCACCCTCAAGTATATTGATTCGTCACAAGAATAGGGCCTCAGACTCGGCTAAGATTGCTTAGGCTTGGATTAATTTAGACTTTTTGGAATTGAGCACTGCATTGAAGGGGGCTGGTTCTTGATTGTGATGTGAAGCACGTAATCAAAATATGCTTTAAGTATTAAAACAGAGATGAAATGGCTGTCCAACAGCAATGCGCACTATAATGTTTTGCGAGTCTACTCAGTCCTAGATATGGTTTATACTCAACTGACAACAGACCAGATAAAACTGAATAAACAACCAGCCTAAAGACTTGGTCACACCACAGAGTAAGCAGAGAGTTTTATCAAAGACAGAAAAAAGATAGTAGAATAAAGTATAATGAAGTATTCGATAAAGTAGATTTTTGAGGCCAATGCCGATTTCAATAATAAAAAAATATCAGCCAGTATTCATTCTTAACAAAAACTCATAACATGCACAAAGATTTTTTATAAGGAGTGGATGTGTTTAATTCAGGGCTTTTTTCTGTGGTCTAATAATTCCCCATTATGAGTTCTAGCCAGCTGTTTTGAAATGTAAAAGTCAGACATTGGCTACTGGGGTTAGTGTTCATTGAATGAAATGAAAAGGCATTGTGACTCAGCTTCAAACTTTTGACACCAGTTTAATATCTTTGGTTAAAATCATATATGTTTCCAATGCACTGACCATAATTGCACTGATATCCAAGTCATATATTTACCATTGTAGCATTTAGTCAGAGTAAGTATAATACTTTAAGTTAACAACTCCTTAGTTGTTCGGGCCAGTAACAAGACAATAAGTTTACATAGTTTATTCAAAAGTTGTAAATGTGTGATCAACTCCTGTCACATAATTGGAATTCATACCACATACACAGCCAATAACCTTTGATAGCTTCCTCTATTTTGTACTCTTAGGACTGTTTGTGATTGGTCAACAGTGCTACTTTGCTGGGGAAAGTTTACCAAAGTTGAAAATTTGCCAAGATCGAGAAGCCAATCCATCTATATCAAAATTAATGGGTTAGGCCACAAAATCAAATTTTTTCAAAATCTGATATGACCATACCTGAATACCATACCTAATTTTCTTGGTTTAGTAAATATGTCAACTCCATCTACCACTCGTCATCATAGGCTATCATGCATAGCCATCTCGCCAATCAAGTTAAAACAGGCCTTTTCTGTACACTACAGACTGAGTTATTACCAACTCTAAAGAAACAATATATACCCGCTTCAGCCCGAAAAGAGTTTTTTTGTTCCAGTCTTGGTGGGTCGTCTAGAATCAGCAGGAGTCACACACAGATATCACAGACTTTCCATCATACCATTGCTCTATTTATAAGCCTCCCCATACACCAGTCCTACTCTCCAGGGAGGTCATTAATTTGCCTCTCTGTCAGTGGTATGCCCCACAAAAAGTCCATCAAAACTTGCAGGCTGCTTATCTATATGGCTACATTTGCTACACTAGAAATTATAGCTGTGTGAATTCTCATTAAAAGGAGGTGGTTTAATTACTGTGTCATGACAAATGCTGTGAGAGACCCACAAGACAGATGACCCTCTTATTTTTGTTTCTTGTGTTTTAGTTTCAGACAAAATTAAATTATCCCACAACAGTGTCCACAGTGATAGAACATGTTAGATCTGACTGCTCTGGAAAACAGGACAAAGCCAACTTATCTTAGTGACCTAGCCTGCTGCCATGCATTCACAGCTCTGAAGGACAATCTACTAATGCTACTCAAACACTCCATGACGTTGGTACTCTTTTAATATTCTTCTACATTACCTTCTGTCAATTCAAGTGTGCAGTGAAAAGATTTAAGGGACAGGACAAGAAAGGTGGAGGACCAGGTGTTTTCCAGTGGAGATAAAGTGGTCTCTCGATAAATGTGATACAGTCTGCCTCAGATAACCTCGTGCTTCATGTGTGGTTGTTCACTCCCTGCTCCTGTCTCAGCATTTATCAGTGCTCTTCTATAGCAAGTTGACCCCTTGACCCGCACGAGCTTATATCGTGCTTTTCATTCCGGGCATGCTGCCTGTGAAAGGTGTTTAATGAACTGCCTTGTAAGAAGGAGGTTGTGCTTGCCTATCAGCGCTCATCCCTCCTCCCTGTTTCTGCATCACTTTCTTATTTACAGCCATATCTCAAATGCTTTTTGCTGAGCTAGTGTGTTTTCCCTGAACTGGAAAGCCCTGGAGGTGTGAATAGTTCATCTGTAGAAAGATACATCATTTGTTCGGATTTGCATCTTACAGAGGAGAGTGTGAGGAACGCAAAAAGTACTTCACAAGCAAGACAGCAGTGATACCTGATACTTTATTTAATCCTGCACTGAATTTGTCAATGCACAGAATGAATCATATCTGAGGATAGAGGAAATGCTTTGTTTATACTGAAAGATAACATAATATCCTCACAAAATTTTGGCTAAACCACATAACTGCATCTATTGGTCTATAATACCAGCCACTGGTCAATGGTTCTTTGTTGGAAGCTGCTCGGAGTGTGTTAGATCACATTCATTGTTGATTTATTCAATATTGACCAGTCTGCACATGAATAGGAGCCTTAAAATAGCGAAAGGGGTTTTGCTTTTACATTGCTGCATTATTGTATATTTCTAATATTCTTTAATTTTTTAATTTTTTTTTTTTTTTTGGTTCCCCATAGAGACCGACTATTTGCACTACAATCACCCGATTTTTGTGAGTCTGCCTTGTGCAGAGTACTACTGTAATGACTACAGAGAAACAAATGCACCAGATTCCTTTCAGTATAAGCAGTGACAACACATGAAAGCACCATTTATTTTTGTCTTTCAACTTCACTGAGGTACAGCAAATCAGCTGGACTGCAATTTACTTGTGCTAGTTTTTACCAAACATAAAAGCTACTGTAATTTACATTGATTATTATACTGGACCACACTGTATGTAAGAGAACAGTCAGGATTCAACCTGATAAAACAGACATACAGTTAGTAAGACATTACTAAAGATTGAGTAAAGATTAATTTAAACAATTTTAACTACTTTTTACTTTAAAATGGACTTGTTCTTGTCCTCACAATGTGAATCATGTTTCTCCTTGGCTATAATGTGTGAGATAGTTTTCGACTAGACAATTGTCTGGTGATTGCAGTAATTTCCAACTTGATCTTGGAATAACATGAAAACATAAACTATGAAAAGCTTACCTCCTGCTGTGTTCTGTAATAACCTGTAGTTGCACCTACTTAAAAGTAGTATAATTACAAATAATATAACTATAATAACTATAACTATAACTAATAACTATAATATAACTTACCACAATATAACACCAGATTATAGCACCTGCTGCCCGGAGGTGGAGCCCACAGTACTGATCGCTGACATGCATCTAAACGTCCTATATATATCCTCCACACTAATATATACTAAGCTACATTGTTAAAGACAAAAGATGCAGAGCTTCCCATTAAGGTGATGTGTGTATAAGACTTGCTCAGTTAAAACTAATAAGGTGCTTAGAGAGTGTCTAAAGGTAAGAATATTTAAATATCAGATTATTGTTTTGGTTATGGCAATTGAGAGTTAATGAGAGTAAATAGAAGATATTGGTAAAAGCAACTAGTAAAAGCAAAGTAAAAGCATTCTTAAATGTATGACTTTGCAGGGATTTTTTTTCTTTCTTTTTATACCCAGGATTAAGGACCTATAAATAAATGTGTTGTATCAGCTGGAAGAATTATAAATTGAAATGTAGGAACCAATATCCTGTCATAACATGGTGAGTTACAAAATATTCCAGATACTGCCAGATGATGGTCTGTGATGTTTTCTGCATCACAGGAGGGAAACTGATTATGTCTCTACAGTAACAGTAGAAGATACAACCACAAAGAGCTGTCACAGAGCTTCAGAGAATTTACCAATCCCCATATTCCCCTATCAATCTACAGATTAGAGGAAATATCACCAACACACGCAAAAGGTAGAGAGTGAGCTTATGAAGGTGCCACAGGGAAAAAAATAAAAAGAATATTTGCATTGAATGCAATCATGTAATCCAGAATTGTTTTTTAGAATTGTCCAGTATCGCTTCATGTCTGAAGATGGGGTTTAAGGAGGAGTTTCAAGCTCAGACAACTGGCACTGGTATGAGCATATTAGCAGAGTAACAGTGACAATGCCCAGGTTACAATGGCAGCACTCTACACCTGCATGAATATGACTGGATGGTACTAGAGCTGAAGAATAAGCCACTAGTGGTGAAATATAACTGCAGTGCTCTGTTATACGCTACCTTTGCTTAGATCTAATATGTTTAATTTTATGAGATATCACAGTCAAATACTGCTGGACAGCAACCACTAATAGAGCTCAAAGAAAATGAATGAGAGTGGATGCTTCCTTTCAGCCTGTGCAAAAAACTCATTCCAAACTGATATCGCTACAAGTGATATCGCTACACGGGTGAAACCATTTCCTCAAAAGACTTCTGAGAGTTGTTGCTCTTATTCATCTGTTTGGTGCCTCTGATGGAATTCTAATTCATACCTAACATGGGAGCTGTTTTATATGTAGACAAGGGAAGGGGGAAAAAAGTAGAATAACATCATAAATATATAATAACCACTCTGTCGTTAAATAGCTTTGAGCTTGTGAGTCTGGGCTCCCTCCTGAACATTGAGGTAAGGACCATGATAAGGACATACCATAAACACCACTACTCAGATAGTGGACTTAGATATTGGGACTATTCGTCTTTGGTTAATTAGAGATTCCCTTAATCTTTTCCAAACTACAACAGGTTAATTCCATGGGGACCAATAGTGACTCATATTGTCAAGAAACATATACACTTATACTACTATACCAAGCAGAGAAACAGCCTCTCTTGAACAAACTCCCAAACTGCGAAAGGTTTTAGGTTACTTCAGTGCAAAACAAACACAATTAATGTAATGCTTAAAGGAGCAGGGAGTAGCCTGGAGTAAATGTTCTCACATTTATGGAACTAAATTAAATCAAAACTATGCTGTTTGTTCCCTTACAGCTTCAAAAGTTGCAGCATAAGACATGTAGCCTACATTAATCTTTGATGAGATCAACACAGAAAATGTAGTACGCTGGCCCACCTCATCTGTTATATCTGACCTCAGTACTGCCTGTTATGGTCTGAAGCAGAGAGAGGTAGAATTCTGGGGAGTATGAGTTTAGTTTGATATTTAGGCAGGAAAATGGGATAATTAAGACAAAGCACTGTCCTGCTTTTGTTTTTTCGGGGTTTTCTGTTGGGGTTTATATTTCCCTGCTGATACAGATTTATTGAGAGTTGCTTAAGCTCTGCTGGCTTGGCTTGCTGGTTGATAGAGGTGAGAACCAATTTCTGCTCTTCACATCAACAACAACACTTGTTTACCTTGATCACTTGGGACAAGTCATCATGTTAAACCCTGGATTCAATTTTGCTTGCCTTTTTGGTTTGTCTTTGTGGACTAAACAACTGGGCAGCAGTGGTCTCTCTGACCTCTATTTGTCTTTACTCCTCCCTCTGAAATGAGCCCTTCTATCCCCCTTAGATTGCTTATTTCTCCATGGAAATGGCTCTGACTCATTTTAAATGTTTACCCAGTTATGCTGCTGAAAAAAGTGCATGATCAAAGCATGATGGGAAGCTTGATGAATAGAATATGCTGTCTTTGACAAACACACCAATATACCATCTATTCATTAGCTAGGCATTGGGCACACAAGTTTATTATTCATATAGTTTGTGCATACCTGGCCGGTTGAGAACAGGTAGGATAGAGCTTAATTGTGCAAAATATAAAGGCAAATTACTGTAAGGTATCTGTACTGAACTGAGGAGGCAGCTGGCAGAGATGTCACAGATGTAAGTGGACTGAACGAAAGTTTATTTAAGGTTGTACAGCTACTGAAAATTTTATAGCTGTAACAGCACTTGACTCGAAAATGGACTTTGTGCGCAACCTCTAAAGGGTGTGTCTACCTAAGCCACATAGCATAGCCTTGCCTGGTACAGTTTCCCATGGTGTGCATGAAAGATGAGAGAAAGGAAAGTACAAGATCATTTGTTCACATATGTGGATTAACACCCACTCAGACAGCCAGTTCTTTTGAGCAACTGTTATACTTCCCTATACAGATTCTATTCCATTATATGACAGGGCAGTGGAGGGTCCACAGTATCTGTATCCATCAGCAACCATGTGTAGCAGTTCATTAATTGTGACATTAAGTATAAAAAATATAGCAAATATAGAAATACTGGGGATATTTTATGTGTGTAGCCACAGAGTGTTATTTGCGTTTAAATGCTTTTCCATATACTTGAATGAGCCAATCTTAAGTTAAGAGTTTCCACAAAAACTTTCAAGGTTGAGTGGCTTAAAAGTTGATGGCATCTTACCTTAATATATACACTGAATATTTTTTTCATTTAGAGGCACCTTAGAAGCACAGTCATCAATAATTGACATCTCAGCTTTCATGCTAAAGCTGATAACTTAACAGAGTCTCTCCCCTTCTCTCCCATTGTGCTTTACTTTGTCTCGCCTGACTTGACTCCCGAAGTAGAATAAGTGGTGGAGAGGGAAAGGGGGAAGGAGCAGTAGTGAAAAGATTTGGGACATACCCTCTGAAAATTGGAGCTGATGATGCCTAATATTGGAAGTGGCTCCCTGTGGTCCACCTGCTGGAAATACTTATCTGAGTTCCCAGTCAGTTTAAACTGTGATGTCTTTATCTATTCTAGATAAATGTTGTCACTTCTCTACACACAAGGTGAAATTCTGAAATATTTACAGAGTCCATATTCACAGATTTTATCAGTGGAAAGGAGACACCATGCCCTGAATTCTGCAGTGTATCACACTGTATTTCTTTAAACTACCACTAGGGGTCACTAAAGTCAGAAATGTTCAATCTCGACACATGGTGGCTTTAAAACATGAAAATTACTAAGAATAAGAATATGTCAGTTAAAGAGGTATTTTCAATTTTGAAACAAACAATAGAAATGAGGCCATGCAACACATAAGTAAATCATCAAATAATAACCAGTTGAGTTAGCTTTGCTGCCATCACAACAAATGTTGCTAGGAATTAGCCTTGGTGAGTGCATAGTAAAACAGTGACAACATTCAAAACAACATACTAATTATTAAAAAACACACTACTACTAAATCCATATATAGAAGAATATTTTAAAAAATGTACCATGGATGTAAAGCTGAGCTAAAAACAATATACCTTAAGTGTGGGAGATCTGCAGTTCAAGGGTTGGCCTCAACATATTTAAAAAATATGCAATCCATAAATAATTACAAAGACAACTAACTATGTGCCTTAAAGGAGGTTTACCATTCAAGAGCTGAATAGCTTCAGGGAATGTACTTCTTAAAAACCACTCCAATTAAAAACAGGAGTTGTCTGAAACTCCTCCCAGAGGGCATTTCCTCAAAAAGCTGCGGCGAGAAATATCCAGTGTCACACATGTTGAACTTACATTCACAACACATACATGATACTAATATTTATGCATGTGCATTTAAGTATATTTGCATATATAGTCATATATTATCAAGAACAAGAGCAAGAGGCTGATGGGGATATTTTGTAGATATTTGGCCACAAACCAAAGTACTGAATGAGCTGAAATTTTGACCTAATGCTGCCACTAGATGAGAGGTTGGAGGTTAGTAAAATTCATCCAGAGGGGAACATGAATATATCTAACAAATTTCATGGTCATCCATCACACGACTATTGGAGCATTTAACTCAAAGCCACAAAAAGGAGAACCAACAGAAAAGACTGATGATCAGTGGTCATAACCTCAGTGATTTCCAGTCAGTCGTGGGAGCTGATCCTAATAATACATCATCCTAATAATACACAATACACAATGCAGCCCCAGAAAAAAAAAATGTATATTTGAAATACAATACTTATTTGCTACCAGCATAATGATTACCTCTATCTCAAAAACCGAATCAAAACACAAATTGCCTTTTTATTTTGTTTCTGTAAAACTTTTTCTTTACTGAGTGAATACAAATATTGGAAAGTTAGCTATTAAGGCTATAGGTTACTGATGTCAGGAAAAATATCATTTTTCATGCAGTCCAGTTGTATAACAACACATCATTTCAACACAGAAATATAACAATCTATTATAAATTTCACACTTATTATGCAGGGGGAAATGGAACTGGTTAAATAAACCACATTTGAAATGCAATACTATAAATGAGCCAATCTGACTGAAAGAGATATATCTTTATTTTTAACATGATATTTCCCACCAGGTTAGGGTGCACGCTCAGGAGAATGTGATTTGTTGTGAACTCATTATTTTTAATTAGCTCCATCTCCTCAGCCCGTTATCACCGGTTTTACCGATAACACTGCTGTCTGTCAACAAATGTTTGCGCCTGCTGATGATGTTTATGGCTACTGCCATCAAACTAGAGCCTCTACAAAAGCTTTAATGAACTGGCTTGGGCTGGATTTCTTTTAGGTCATAAATCAGTGACACAGAAAAATGAATCAGGCATATAATTATACAAAGAAGTTGTGAACTAGCCTAGAGGAGGGAAAAAACAGTCACTGCTGCAGAGTCATTGGCTGCCTCTGGTGTGGCTCCATCAAACACAACTGGCAGCACTCATTGGTGTGAAGCACTGAAAATAAATTAAATGTAAAATTCCCTAAGAATTTATTTTTCATACGCAGGAACAACAGGCACCCCATTATACTGTAGATGGTTTGTGGACCACTGACCTCATGATGTTTAAGATACTCTTAAGATTGGGCTAGATCGATGAATAAAGTATGGCTCTGACATAGCATGCAAGACTTCTGAATCGTCCCAGAAATATTAAATCCATTCATATCCCAAGGCACTTCTGAAAATTTCCCTTTTTCCATTCATTGGTGTCTTTTGAACCATTACAGCAGAAAATGTCTGTTTGCCTCGGGAGAGAGAAAGAGGAGGGCACCAGTTCAGGCATGTTGAATACAAAAGAGATATCCGTTGTGTTAACTGCAAATACATTCAGACGTTTCATTGTATTTCACATGTATTAATCATCTGTTGTACAAGAGTCTGGCTTTTCATTGCTTAGTGGTATTTGATAAAACATCAGTCACTTATCCTGATGGAGAGGTTTTCACGTCCAAAGTTTCATTGGTATTTTGATCACATGAAAAAAAAAGGTTTCTGATGTTTATTCAATATAACCAGAGGAAGAAGCAGTCAAATCTTTTCATTAACTGCACTTTTTTTCTTTTTTTTTAACAATTTGCTCCCAAATTCTGTGGTAAACAAGTGCGTTCTTATTGATGCAGTGATTCATTAATCAAAAATGTCATTTAGTTCAAATCTCACAACATTCTCAACCTTTAGTTGGAATCATTTGCATGTTTAAGGCACGTAATAATTCAATTTGTAATGAGATAATTAATCACGGTTGCCACTAGCCAAATTAATGATTGCCACAGCTTAACAAACCGAATAACAAGCCCGTGTAGAAATGGCATAGAGTGGCTCTCAGAATAGGGGATAAACAATAAGTGCCAGGGCCCATCAAATATTTAATTCAGCTGCAACATTTTTTTGTTTTGCTTTGTTTTTGCTAAGGCAAAGTATGAAAAATGAACTATCTATTTGTGAGAAAAGGTTGAAATTAAATGGAACAGCCCACCCCTGGAAGAATGGGAAATAAATTCTTATCTTCTATTGCCTGTCTGTTCTCTTTTTCCAGAGATACAAAGATTTATGCAAACTGTAACAATGAAGAAATGGCTGCTGGCTACTGTTTTGCACTGCGTTCGGTGTGTGTATGTGAGAGAGTACAGGACTGAATAAACCGACGATGACAAAAACCGTTGTGGAGACTGGTTTGTACATCACATCACACCCAGGGCTCTCACAACTGCAAAAAGTTGTAACGCAGGTCTTGGAACACTGGAGTGGAGGAGACCCGAGGATGTTTGGTGCCAGAATGTAAACCAGTCAGTGAAACCGCTGTTAGGTACAGTGGAAAATAAAGAAGAGCTTACACAACATCACCCAGTTAATCAATTAAGCGATAACCTGCAAACATGTAAATGCGTTGTTATCCATAAAATATGATGGCACACTGAAAAGCATATTCAGAACAACCTAGAAATCTCCCCATTTAAAGTGAATGAAGCTCATTTGCCACAGAGACAGAGCAGAGAGAGCAGTTACATGACAAAAACATGAATAACAATAACAAACAGATAGATCACTGTTTAGCCAACTGCATTTGAAATCTGTGATTCAGATGATTTTACATTACAAATATGACGCCCACTTACTTTTTCATATTAAAGGACACACTCAGGGCACATGAACTGCCATTTTCTACTTTTGTTCTCAAAAGTTAAACTGTGATCCTAATTTTCTTGGCAGTTATTAATTGAACCAGAACACAGGATATAGTGAAAGCAATAAAAATACAGGTAAACAATCTATGTCAACATAAAGCAGAAAAAGGATACAGGAAAAGAAACATGGCCTATAAAAACTGTGACTTTTATTTATTAACGGACTGCTTTCTACATTATTTTTTTTCTTGCTTTAATATCATTTTGTTTCACACATCCCACAGAGTTCAGTACGTCAGAGTATTAATCAAAGTCTTGATAAACAAGACCCTCATTTAACATGCAGCATCTAGGAACATCTGCTATTACCCTGTACCCGGTAAACATGACTGTCACACTTATGGATCTAAACAGTACAAGTGCCAAGGGAAAGGGAAGCAGGGAGTCATTAAGATGTAGCACATTATTTTTAGTGCTCCTTGGTATGTTTATGAGCATACATAATAATACTAAGATTGGCTTGTTGGTGTGAATTCTTTTCTCTATTGGCTTGTCAGGATGAGCTGCACTACTATATGGAGAAGAAATGTGCAGTGGAGTCTTTGGTCATTCTTTTTTAAATCCTGTCTCTGTTTGATGTTACGTTCGGGTATCTGTTTTCCTGTGAACCACAATTTGTAGTATACAGGGTGAATATTTGAGGATATACAACTTCAAACCCAGTTACAGAGACTTTATTGCATCAAAGACATAAAACTGTAATGTGACTGCACCATGGTTGAGTGATAAGCTCACTCAGGGAGCGCTTTTATGGAAAAATCTTTCCGCTCTTTGCATTTATTTAAACAAATACTTCTGGATTTTTTTAATTTTTGATCAAAGTCCAAACCAGTTCTCATTTTTCTGTACATGCTGTAAGTGCGGCATGGTCTAATGGAATCCAATAACATGATGCTGGGTGACCAACAGCCTCATTCAGGTGGTGTTTATTTATTTATCTAAAGTAGTGTCCAAAATCACTCCCTCATTCATCATTCCTCATTGTCTACATGAACGACATTAAATATTTTTACTGTAAAGTGAGCAATGAATTCCTTGTGGTAGTGTATGCACATCCCAACATGTTTTTAGGTGGGTGGCCGAAGGCAAAAACAGTCTCAGAAGCAAAGAACGCCCACACACTGAATAAATGCTGCCCGAAAAGGCAATAATAAAAAATATATAATAATAAAAATACAACGTTTTGATATAACCACCTTATCATACCAATACAATATAGAGTATATAGTAGCCTTTATGTCTGGCTTTGTATTGTGCAGAATATCACCAGACACAATTGTATAAAATGGTGGACTGTAAATAGGGAGAAATTTCAGACACAGTCTAACTCTCTTAGACACAAATTACCATGCAGACAAAACGTCAACATTTTTCAGCCATAACGCTGTTAAGCTTTGGCAGAGTTGTCAGTGGACTTTCACTGTGAACTGAAGCTTTGGAGCAGTGCCAAAGTGTTTTAGCACAGCTCTTAATGCCTCTGTTTTGCTTCCATCCTTTGAGAACAATAAGTGCATTTGTTGACAGTAATGTCTGACACTTTCTGTCTGTCTGGGGCCTTAGAGTCTCCTGAATCTATAAAGGACTGAATTTTATTAGGAACACAGAAGTTGTGGTATCTACACCCCTCATGTTGAGCTGCTAGTCAGCTTACTCTGCTGACTGTTGGGAGGGGTAGTTTTGTTTCAGTAACCTTTATGTTGCCTGGCTATCCTGAACCCAATTAAAGTGTGGTTTAAACAGGAAGAATAAAGAGCAAAGCAGAATGAATGAACTGTAAAGGATAAACACATAAGTCAACAGAATAACAAAACATCACCATCTAAAATACAAGTTGTTTTACTAATTTTCTAACTAATCATTTTATGAATTACAATAATACTGCATGCAGCAGAAAGAGCCTGCTTTATGACAGCCATCACAGAAGCAGTGCAGTGAGATAACAATCTGCCTCTGCTTCATAATGCAGCCAGGATCAGTGATTGCAGACTGGGCATTCAAGCCATGCACTGTATTCTGCATATTACTGATCAGTAATTACATTATAGTAATAATTGTGTTAGTTCTTTGTCTGATGCATTAAAACAATTTTCTGTACAGTTGAGTGAAAATAGGATAAAGAATTCCTGCATTTGTTCAGTATCCTGATTCCCTCCTGAAAGCTAAAAGGTTATGTATTATACTAGAAGGACATGCAGCAGATCAAAGGAAATACTACCCTATGGAAAAGATTCTCAAGAGGCCATTTATCCATTGATCTGTTATAGAGGAAATATAAGGGATTCTTGCAATGAACTATAAACAAGATCCTGTGGTACCTTGAACAAAAGCAGGTCTGAGTTGGATTGTTGACCGAGGCACGTGTGTAGAGCCTGCATTGTTCACTTTCGGCTCACCATATTGATCTCAGTAACAATGGGTGGAAAGATCTCAATGTGCTTTATGACTCAGCAAATTGGGTCTGCAGTTAGTCAGAGGGTCAAGCCAAGCTGTAGAGAAAGCCACCTTTATATATTTATTTTTTTACTTGGCAGAAGCGAGGTGTCTTAATGACAAGAACACTGAAACTGTTGAGTAGCTGAAAATAAGAAACCACATAAAAATTGTCTACAACACAATGGTTTGATCAATCAGTATGCCTGGAAGAGAATAGTTTAATTTATCACCAGGGTAAGAATGGAAATATACACTGTGGGGACTCGCTGACTGGATAACATCCAGTGTTACATTCAGCTGCTTCTTAATTGAACAGTGAGGACTATACTGTGTGCCTGAAGGTGTTGGCGAGTGTCAGCCATTTGGCTCTCTGGGCCTCCTGAGAGAACAAACATAACTACACTTGCCTCAAACCGAACATAAAAAACAGGTGTAAAACTGCTCTGTAAATTAGAGGCTACAGCACCATTATTGGGGCTACTTGTACAGTTTCCCTCAAGGATACTGACAGGCGAACAGGTTGGGGGGAATTGACTGTTAGCTAAGCCCTGCCCCTCTAAGTTACTGCTATTACACCTGTCTTGCACTGCTGGACAACCACATTTACTACTCTAAAGTCTTGCAAGTTTTTGAAACAATGGTTCTTTGATTTCACATGGGAGCATCCAAAAGTGGGCTTATGATTTCTTAGCAACGGCACACGTTGTTATTTTTGGCTAAAATGATGATTGTTGTCAGATTTTATCAGCTAGCTAACTCTGTGAGTTTCACTTAAAAAGGTTAAATATGTCTGTGACTGTAAAGGTAAAAGGCTCTTGCTGCAGTCTCAGGGCTTTTAGAGAAATACAAAGCTTGACAGACCTGCCATGCCTGGTTACAGTTGCTGAGCTATGATTGGACAGTTACGGTTCAGGAGAGATGTTTAGTGAATGGTCAGTTGTCATCCTTGGACGATGCATGGTTTTAGCTGAATCTGATGTTCAGAAACGTCACATGACACAACTACCACTTCTGGATTTTATGTTTCAATCAAAGTTTTACCTTATAATACTATATATTTAGATGAAATATCAACCTGTCTTTAACAGTAACACTGCCAGTCCTGCATAACTGTCAGTGAGACTAACACACAGGTTCGTTCATGCAAAACCTTTTCTTTCTGTTTTCCTAAATCAAAAATACACTGCAAACATATTTTCAGGAAGTATTTACTGAAACATTTCCAGAGCCTGACTAAAGCTTTTGATTTTTCTTCCCCAGCAAACAGTACAGATGTATAATATTTCTGTACAGTTCTAATGAGCATCATTACTCCTGCATTGATGCAGTGCCAAATGAGCTCATTGAATTTTTAAAAAGGCACAGTTATTTAAAGCAAGTGATTTGAACATTAAATCTGCATCAAAAATCTGCTTGAAACTCACATCACAGCAATTAAGCATACTTCCCAAGCCCATTAGCAATTAAATGGATAGTGGTGGGGTGAGGGGGGTGCAGATTAAAGCAGTTCTATAAACTTTAGGGGTGGGGGTGGGGGGTACTGTATTGGTAAACTCCATATGAAGTAATTGGGTCACAAAGAGCTCACATCAGAGGACAGGAAGCTCCGCTGCTTTAGTCTCAGCCTGAACAGATGGTAAGTGTACACAGCATCACTAAAATGGAGCCACAAGAACATTTTTAAACAACCTACTAAGATCTTTACCACCGAATCTGGCTGCGAGTACAGTGAGCCAACCTTAACTCAGTTGCACTGTGTAGTTTTCATACGTCAAACCCCTGCCAAGATACTCTCCCTGTGCTGCATATGGCACATTCTCTTTTTACAACACAGCACGTCTTTATTTTTCCTCCCAATCCCTATTTCTTTTTGATTCTCTAGAGAGAGATCGGAGGGGTGGGGGGGCCTTTGCTGAGGAATTTAATTTCTTGAGTCAATGCTAAGAAGTGACTGCGTTCTATTAGAGGAAGCACACTGTTCAGGACTATCGCTGTAGTCCAGTGAGCAAGAAATCTTGCCAACACAAACATGATAAGCTCTGCCTGTCCCGGTTCTTGACAGAATGCTGAAATTGTGTGATTGTTACAGCAGTGAAAATCCCTCAAGTGAAAAAAAATACAACACAGGGTAGCTTCTCTGCAGCTCCCACTTACTTGGCAGATATGGGACTAGACACGTCACAGCTGCACAACAATATATGACAGCAGCAAAATTAAAAACACACACACAAAAAAGAGAGAAATTCGAAATCTGGAGCAAAACATTCACCTAGATATTACAGAAGTATTGCATGACAAACAAAACACTTTTTAAATCCAACTTCATTTAGTTACCCATGTCTTCATTGATTTCTGGCAGCAATAGAAAGTGATGCCAGAGACCTTTTCATACATGTATTATCACCTATATATTAATCAGAGGAAGACACTGTATTTGCAAATATAACAATCTATCACTGTGACAAAGAAACTGAGGAGTGAACTGCAGGTGCAAATGGCTAAAAGGCTAATTTTCACTCTGCTGCTGTGTGCTAGAACATTGGAAGTATCTAAAATCAGACATCATTAACACCTTCCAAACACCTTTGCACAACACTTTAATTTCAGTTTGCTAGATCCCGCCTCATGACGTCAAAGGAGTGCCAGAAAAAAATAAAATAAACTGGCTCACACTTTCACTGCTTCCAAGAGGGAGAAAAACGCAGATGTAAAGAGAGAACAGTTCTGCCTGCCATCAAAGCAGACATAAAGTAAGCAAACTTTGGGGGTCAGGTGCACATTAGCCTGTTGTTACCGCCAGGTGTTAAATCAACAAGTCAGCTGACTGCCACCGGTTCGCAGGGTGCAAACTCAGTTCCTGTCAGGGTCTGTGTCTCTAAGAGCATCCCAGAGGAAATCATGCAGGAGGCACGTCAGCCTCCAACATGGATGTCATTCAGTTCTCACAGTTCATGAAGCAATGCAATTTACACAAGCATTTCCAGCTCAAAACAAGACAACTGATGCAGAAAAGGCTGTGTGGACACAAAACAGGGTGATGGTCTAGGACAACTGAAATGCTGTCAGTCCAGGAGGCTGACATGCAACACGCACATATTCCCCCTTTTCTGCCTTTTCTCCTCTTTGAAAGGGAATCAAGTTAACAAGGCTGCCTTTGATCGGCACAGGCCTGCACTGAAGCACTGTCGATGCACAGTGTGTTTTTATTTGGACCTCACATACTTGATGGTGTTACATCAGGTACTACAAGTCCTGCGCTCGCTGCCCTCGGTTCTGGCTTTACCCAGTGGAAAAGAAAGTCGGTGTGGAGTTACATGAGTTGTTAGAAGCTGTAGGTCATAGGTACAGACTGAACAGCTGTGCTCCCAACACGGGCTGCAGCGACGAGCAGGGAAGCACAGTAGAGGCAGGATTAGTGCAGCGCTACAGCTGACCACATCAAAGGCCTCCACTGCGTGATGTGAGGGAGAGAGGAAGGGACAGTATCACATCCACAGCGGTCTGTCTGCGGCAGCAAATATTGGCAAAGTGGGATGGGTAGGTGGGTAAAGTTTACTTTGATGCAGCATTGCTGGATGCAAGTACAGGTACACGAGGGTTTCCCCCCAAAACTCACTCATTTTTATTTTGAAATTCAGATTTATAAAAAGCTAACACAGAAAGTCGTACATCTTCGAAGCTGCAACAAATTAATGTTGCAGGTTTCAAGGTGTTTTTCAGTGTCATATTCAGCTTATCCCTCCATCCACACATCCCTTCATCTCAGTGTGGATGCTCTAAGGTGACAGCATTTGTCAAAATCCCCAGGGCTACGCTGAGGTGCCATGATAAACAGTATTTGGAAAGGATGAGCAACATTTCATTTATGTGTCAGTCATTATGAAAAGGCACAGAGAGAGTCGACTGTTCTGACCTTCTAATTTATCACTGGAAAGATGTGGTTACTGTGATACTATTCTACTAATTTGGCTTTGCTATTAGCTATGGCAAACTGTGAATTTAGCAAATGGTTACATCTTGACATGATTATAAAGCAATACATCCAAGCAGCCTTTTTTAAGCCTTTTTTCTTCAACATTATGTTCTTATGTTTGTGTATTTCTTTCAGTGTTTTATGATTTCACTGTGAAAAAGATACAATTCCTTGGAATAAGACTTTTAAAGGGCAGGAGTGGCCTAAGGACAAGCAGTCTACTCTCATACTAGACTGGTTCATGCACATTAGAAGATGTTCACCCACTGACTCAAACGCAGTTAAAGTAGATTCTCCTTTAAAGCAGCAGTGACTCTGCCTTCTACATCTACTGCCTGAATTCATCAACCCTGGGGGACAAAAAAAAATGCATCAGCATAAAAAGCGTGTCCATATTTGAAGTTAAACCATGAAACACATTATTGAATGTCATAAAATCTGGTCAGTTAGCTTGCAAACTGTGCAGCGCAGGAGCCATACAGTAGGGGAGATCACAGAAGCTACAGCAGCCATAAATCTGAAATTACTTGAGCAAGCAAAAGTTGAGATTACCAACTAAGAATCTCCTGCTAGAGGCGGCTTCTGACCTAAGACCTAAGAACAGAGAGAGTTAAACCTTTTAGAACAGCCAAGAACTCCTGAACAACCAGAACTTGGAATTGCGCTCACCAATTCCAACTGTGATTTCCTCCAAAGTTATCCAAGACAGTTTTCATCAGTTCAAGTTTGATTTGCTTGTGATTATTTTCATTTATTTAGAGCTATCCCTCAACATTTGTGTTCATTGTGTACCTTCATTCAAACTGTTCTAAGTTATAATAAGCAGTTATAATAAATTAATAATTTTCCTATTATACAATAATGGCTTTGTGAATTCTGACAGGAACATTAGGTATTAATTCAGCTGTCATGGCAGATCATCTTGCTCGTGCTTATATGTTTTTCAACACCAAATAAATCTCACATTATGTTAGAGACAAGTGTGAATTCAGGAACAGATTATAGTGTTGCTTGACTGGTGTGGAAAATACTTCTCAGAAGGTATTGTAACTAAGCCTGTGATCATCAGGACTATTTAAAGCAACAGCATGCCAACTGTAGCGGATGAATAACCCCCAAGGAGCAGTTGGGAGATTTCAGCAGATGTTCGCTGTCATATAATAATCATGTATTTGTACACAAAACTATGAGGAACCTTCCTGCTGTGTATAAAATGAATTTAGACAAAGCACATTATTTATACATTTCACCTTGTGTAACCACACCTCTCTCTCTGTCTTCCTCTCTTAGATCCCTCAAGTGAGCTACGCCTCCACGGCCCCAGAGCTGAGTGATAACACCCGCTACGACTTCTTCTCCCGGGTGGTGCCCCCTGACACCTACCAGGCCCAGGCCATGGTGGATATAGTCAAAGCCATGCGCTGGAACTACGTCTCCACCGTGGCTTCGGAGGGAAACTATGGAGAAAGCGGCGTTGATGCGTTTATTCAAAAGTCTCGAGAGGATGGTAAGTTATTTCTACAAGCATCGTGGGTTTACTCAGACTGATATGACAGTTTCTCACCAGGTGAATCTCATTCTGTGCAATGAAAAGCTCAATGAAAGCGTTTCTCTGTGAGTGGACAAGCAATTCAGTGCCTTAAATGTGTATATTTTAAACAACATCCTGTAACCAAATAAACAAAGCTGACTTCATTATGTTGATAGTGCTGTATTTAGAGCTGTTATGTAGGGAGCATTATAGGGTATTTGTTGCTAAAAGATCCTACGATTTCATGTTGAAATGTACGTCTTCTCTTAGATTTGATGAACCCAATGTGAAGATGTAGCTCACAAATTCTTCTCTATAGTCATCTTAGCAATTAAAAAGTTGCAGCATGATCTAGAAATCAGTATATATATATATATATATATATATATATATATATATATATATAGTCAGTATACAGATAGAAAATGGCCTGAAACAGACAGCTGTCTATGCTGTATTAGTTCTACATAATTGGCTAGAGCTGGTCTGCCGTACCATGAAAATAATAGTAAGTAATGCTAAGTAACTGAATATATAAATTTGAAAGGAATGAGTTAAACTTCAGTGAACTTTGACATGCAAATTTGCTAGCAATGGTAAACTGCCTTCACAGTGCTGACCTCTGTTAAAGCGGTCACATTGTAGAGTTCAAAATGGAAACTACAGTTTCCGCTCATGCAGTAGTTCTGTAGTAAAAAAGCCCAGAAACCCTGTGTGCTAGAAGCTAGTCCTGACGTAGCAAGCTCCTGTTGTTACTGCACAATAAAGACAGCTTCCAAAAGACATTTCACACTTGCACTTCATGATGCAACCAGGACTTAAAGGTATTCTTTGTTTGACAATGTTCCTGAAAGATCTAAATGTTTACTGCAATTTTATTTCTTGTAAAACAGGGACTGTTTGGGTATGATTAATGCTGAAATCTGTATTCTTTGCCTGAAATGTCACTTAACAGTTGCATTCAGTGGATGCAATAAGGGAATTGAATTAGATTTTCATATACTGAGAAGCAGTGACAGTGTGACAGTGAGGCTGCAGAGCTAACCCGCAGTGACATAAGGAGCATTGTACAGTGTTGGGAATACAGTCAGTTTGGCACAGGAGGCTGCCGGCACATGCCCAGTCTGACCCCTGACCCTTTCAGAGGCAGAATGTAATCACTACCGACATGTCCAGTACTCTCTGTGCCACTGCGCCTCTTTCTTTCCTGCCAGCTCTAAACTGCTGCCCATCACCAGTCGTCCGAGAGCGGCATGAGCTCCTGCAGAGCCCTCCGGTCTGTCCAGCTCAGCTGCCCATTTGCCTAACAACCCAGACAAATGGGACTCAAATCCCAACATGTCAGCTCCACTATGATTTGAGTTTTTTTCTCTATTTTTCACAAATTTCTAACCTTGCATGTATAATTAAAATATGACTTTTAAAACCCATCAGTTCTTCAGAATTTCAAATATCCATAAAAAGGACAGAAAGATGATAACAATGGCCTCTACAGTCATGTACGGGTTGGGATCTTTAAATGTGTAGGTTTAAAGTGATTCTTAAATCAGTCCCTTAAAATTGGTAAAGAGCTGAAATCAAAAGTCTGTTTGTTAATTTAGCTGAGAGTATGATTCCCTCTTCTATGTGCATTTTAAAAAATCTGTGTCTCCTGGGATAAATGAGACAGGAAACATACTCAAAAGTTTCATAGGCTTTAAGGGTAGTATATATACAGTCTAGTCTGGTGATAAACAAATGTAAAATCTTTCTTTTCTTGTCACCTGAAAACTCTGAAGAGTACTTTTAATGCAGTGTGAACCTGCATAGCTTCGTGTGGATGTGTCTGGATCTGCTGTTTTCTCATGCTGAAAATGTCTCACTTGGAGTCAGGTGGAGAATCCCTGAAGGTGCCTCCAATTCATTTTTATCCACACTCAGCACAGCCATTCATTACATCAAGCCCTCACTGAGTCATGAATGCTTAAAGCCCTGCAAACTTCAATTTCCAGCTACAGAGATCTTATTCTTTCCAAGGGGTTTTACTGCATTTGTGATATCGTGTCACAGTCCAGTGTGCCTCCTGAGGTCACACCTTAATTAGAAAGGTTTTGTGAGGCAACGTGCTTGTTGCATTATGTAGGCAATGCTCATGTATTATTAGCATGGTGGTTTGGGTGGTATGTTGCATTGGGATTATATCAGTGTTTTGGGGGCCTTATTACACTGCAAATAAACAAAACTATTGTAGGTTCTTGGATTAATTTAGACAGTATCGCCAAAAGAGTTCACAAAATACAGCACTTATATACAGCTATTTGTTGCTATTAATGATCCAATCTTTTTTAAGTTATATATTTAAGACTACATTTGAAATAAATTGTTAAATCCATGTCTAATGAGGTTATATGAGTTATAGTTTAGCTGCTCTTTAGGCTATCAATGAGTAAATAGTTGCAGAAAACAGAAACTCTTGCGACATCTGTGCATATACAAGCACAAGCACTGTTTTGATGAGTAGTGGTAACTGTTGTAGGGTAGCATAATATATAATAAAGCATCAAGACCAAAAAACAAACGGGACATTTAAGAATCATAATCCACTGTAGAGCTGATGGTCTTCATTCAACAACTTAAAATCACATTTTATATCTTCTTATCATGCTGTATGACACAAACCTGTGATGAAATGTCTGATATGCTAATTCACAATATACAAGTTGAATTTTATACTTTACTCTATTACTATCTATCTACTTAAACTCTATTTTAAGACAGTAAATTAACATATTTTCTTTTCTTATGCTGATGTAGACAAAAAAAAAAAGACTATGCAGTGATGGTAACAGACTGATGCTGGTCACATGTGGAAGTACAGCAGTACAGCTCTAGGGCATATTTGACTGATGCCTCAGCTTGCATATGTAAATTACACAAGTCCGATCCCTGCCAGGGTTGATGAACATTTCCCAAACGTCACTAAGATTTAAGAGATGTCAAGACAAAGACACACTCCGAGAAGAAGAGGCTTCTAGTTTTGAATGTCTCAGCACAGAAGGTCAAACATCTGTCTTGGCAGACATTTGATGTGGTTTCTAAAAGCCATTTGTACTGCTGTATTTGTCCTGGGAACTCGAGGGAGGCACAGCATAGGAAAGTAAGTAAGTTTTGACCAAAGTCTTGTTTTCCCTCAAATTTCACTGTCACTTGATTTAAACCACCTGACAGTAAATGACAGCATGTCAGGTGAAAACTGTCAACCACACAAGCAAAATCATTGCTTAGAGACAAACACTGTACCCCTCTCACTGCCTTTCAATTGTAAACAAGAATTTAGACAAAATATCTGTCAAATCCACCCGTCTATAGCTCCTTCAAGTCTGATGACGGGAATGATCTTTGCAAAACATTTACACGTCTGTTTTCCACATGCTGAAATATCATCTGATGCCAATGTCCTTTCCTCCACTTCAGGCTTTGATTGATTATGTGAGAGAGGGGGAGACAGAGGACAAGCAGGCAGCTCTGTCAAAATCAAAGCCACAGGTATTTGGCTGCTAAATGGGTTCTGCAGTTGTCTGCTCACATAATAAAACAGCCAGATCAGAACTGGCCAAATGTTCTATCTCATTAACCAGCCAAAGGCCATACTGAGCAGCAGTCTCAGCCACCTAATGTCATGGTGGCCCTGTTTTTACTGCCACTGCTTTGTGTGCAGGAAAGCTCATTTTAGCTTTGAATGGCAGAGATGTGTGTGGAGATGTTGGTAAAAAAAAAATACAATAGATTCTCTAGATGTTTTGAATAGAATTACACCTTTATTGTTTTGCTCTCAATTTTGTGTGGTTTATGAGAAAACCAATTACCAACATTTTGGAAATGAACTCTAACTGCTCTGCTCAGTCACACAACTCATTCAGCTTGATTAATCGGGGTCTGATATATTCAATTCAAATAAATAAATGGTGAGACAATAATAAATATACATACATCCTCTGTGTTTGTTTTAAACTTGTGTGCTTAAGGGATTTATGTATTTATTTGTTGCAGTGGTAGCATCCTCTATATTGCTGTTCTCCAGGGTCCTGTGGTGAAATTCAGTTATATTTTTTGGTCCACAGCGAGTCTCAAACTCATAAATGGATATTATGATATTTTTAATTTAGCCTTTTCCTCACAGGAACCTGCAGTTTAATGTTTCTGTTTAAAGCTGGCTAGAGGACAAATGTATAAATTTTTGCCCATAATGCGACACAACAGACAGAATAATCAAAATACCATTCATTCAACTATCCATTTAGTTTTATTCTATGTCTATTTGCTAAAGGGAGTAGAATCAAATAAATTAATTATATTTGGCTTTCAAAATAGTACAGACCCCTAGATATAGGCTGGTGGTTTTTCTTTTTTAAATATATATATGTATTAGGTCAAGTAACCATTTTCACAAAGTATTAGTGTGTGTGCATGTAAGGATGGATTTGGGGGCACGGGGGGTGGTGGTGTAGGTGTTGAAGTGTTGTGTCAGATGTAAGATGACACAAGGTCCTGCTGGCAAGAGAATCTGATATCATTTGATCCCGGCTTACTGGGCTTTCAAGTGGAAAGAGAATTTAACTGGAAACTCACACGGCATTTGATCAGACCGGCTGGACTTGAGTATCAGTACCGTGGAGCAGAAACAATGTGACACTGGGGCAAGTCGATGTCTCAGAGGAGGTTGCAGATAACCTTTAGTGTTTTCTGTGAGAACAAGCGTGAACTCAAGCTGAAAAGGGTGAGAACAATTAAGACAACTGAGGGGGACTGGCATGCTCCTCAGATGACCTTGTCTTTTGTACGGTAAATCTAGAAGAAGTTTAAGATGAGTTAAAATGTTTCAGTGCAATGAAAATCAGTTTCATACTCTCTAAATACAGCACACATATTTTTGCACTGAAAAACATATATCAACAAATGTTGCAGTGTTCATTTTCAAAGTTTACTATTCTGTGAGTCACAGCCTACTTTAAGTAAAGGAATCTTGAATCATTCACTCAGTTGTTCAGTCCTTTCACACCCATCAACAGCCAAACTTCCTTATGTATGAGGCTCTTAAATCCAACTGTAACAGCTTTTTTACAAATCCGTTTCACAGCGGCAACAAATCAGAGGATAACAATGCTGTGATGCATTAGTGTCAACATATGTCTTTTCGAAGTTTAATCATGACCTCAACATTTGTCTTGGATGAGAAATAATCTTATTTTCCATTAATAAAAAAGAATGACTCCTGTGTCTATTTCCTCTGCAGGAAGTGTAATTTTCTGTATCATTTTAGACACAAGGGAGATATACAATCTGCAAAGAGGAGAAGATATACTAAATTAATTTTTACTCTCTGTATTGCCATGTTCAGTTTCCTCCCAGATGGGTGGGAATTTTGGCAAGCTACTGCTCTATTAGTCGTGGAATATTTGTGCAAGTCTTGTTATTTGTGTTTCCTGTGAGGCTAAAACTAAGGCAACTGAATTTTTAAATAGTAGCACCCATCTGTCATGGTATTATAATGGTATGGGAAACACTGTAAAATAAGTAACCTGTTTGCTTCAGTTGCAGTTGCAGTTACAGCAATGTAAATGGTTTTGTGAAGCTCATTATAAAGAAAAGAAAATGGGTATAAAGTATATTAATAAACCAAAGACAAAATTAATTTTGACCTGATGATAGTACTAGAAAAGAAGTCAGGGGGTCAACAGAGTCATAGTCAAAGTCATTAGGATTCATCCTCTGGTGACCATGAATGTCTGTACCAACATTTCTTTGCCAATCCATCTTGTGAGATGTAGATATATTTCAGTGGAAAAGTGAAAACTTTAAGCTGCTGGTGGTGCTAGAGGAAAAGTCAGGGGCTCAACAAAATCAGTGGGGTTCATCCTCTGGGCAGCATGGACATCTGTTCCAAATTTCATGGCAATAGATTTTACTAAAACCAAAAAATGTCAACCTCATGGTGGAGCTAGAAAAAAGTAATGGGATGAGAAGGCTTCATTCTCTGAAGACTATTAATTCATGAGAATCCATCCAACTGTTGTTCAGGTTTGGATCAGAGTGTTTGACCAGCCAAACAGCCAACCAACCAACAGGCAGACATTGACATTCCTAGAGCCGTGGCACTAGGGAGGCCAAAAAGTCCTACCAGTGTCAAACTAGGCTGCTGGCCTTCTTGTAACCATGGTCACTGTGCACTGCCTAAATGTGCATTATTTCAAAATTCTGCAAAAGTCATGTCAGGTTAAAATATCTACATGTTTACTAAAGGAGGCCATGCTGGAAATAGTTTAGTCATACCAAAACACAGTGTATTCTTGAACTAAAAATGACATAGTCAGTGCAAAACAGCTTTTGCTTATTCACTGGTTTATTGTCACTTGGGTAGGACACAGCAGATCCATAAAATAATTCTTAGCAGTGAAGTTGCAGAAGAAAGGAGGCATGAATGTTTAATGTTACACCACGCAAGCTTCATATACAGAACCTGTTTGCAAGGGTCTCTCAAGTGTGTCAGCCCCTCAATTTGGGCATGCTAGGAACGGCATAATAATAGTTATAATAGTGTCACCATCAGGACAGTTTTATCAAATGGCAAAAAGACAGACATCGTTTCATCTGCAGTTGCCAGACTGTCACTAAAACATTCCAGATTCAGGACGCCAAGCTGTTTTCAAAAAGCTGTACTTTCATTTGGGTCTTTCCCATTGTATAACATCTATCAAACTGCCCCTTGGGAGTATCGCTGGAGTGTCATTATGGTGGATGATTACAAGAGGAGAGGGATAAAACTGTTTTTCAGTATGATGTCTTGCTGTTGCCACCCTTGAATTGCAAGACTGTCCTTGATGCACAATTCTTTGCTCCCTCGGTAGATTTCTCTCCGTTTGTGCTCCTCTCTGAAAAGCTGTTGTTCCTCCAGTGTCCTTATTAGAGAGTGTACAGTCCTCTGCAGTAATGGAGGCTGACGCACCGTGTCATTTTATTCTCACCTTGTGAAAAGCAGTGTGATTTTCTCTCAGTGGATATTGTATACCATTCTATTATATCCCTTATGTAGTCAAATTTAGTGGATTTTACAGAGTCAGGTGGTGACACTCTGAAATAAGAGTATTAGGAGAACTTATCCCGGTAGGCCTCTAAAACGAAACCTTAAATAACTGTATAACAATTGTTAGTGCTCCCTCTTGGTGTGCTTTCCTTTTCCCCAAATTTGGACACTGACGCTCAAATATCACCATCTAAGATTAGTTGGGTGGATAATTTTAAATTGTAATTAATCAGCTTTTTTTCCCCCTAAAATGACAGCTGAAGCAGAGGAGAAGGGAGGAGGGCAAAGACAGCGCACGGCAGCACAGGGACGACCGGGAGATTATGCAAATGTTAGAAATGAGGGTTGCGTACCGCGCCCTTTGTCATGAGGGAAATGTCAAGAGGAATTATTTGAATACTCATTAACCTGAAACGCAGAGTGAAAAATATTGTTGAAGAAGAGTTTTCAGCAATATTTTAAAATGTTTTGTATGGGCAATACAAACAGGATATTGCTTATTATGTAAATGCCCCTTATGAGATTATGATACCGGAGCTATTATTAAGGTACTACAATGATCAGGACAAAGCACTATAGTATGTATAATGAATTGATTTCATGTTTTAAGCCTTATTGTGCCAAAGAGAATTACCAGAACAGCTGAGCAATTCAATAAATTATGCAAATTTTGTTTGTTTTCAACAGTATTTCCTGTTTAATGTACTGTCTTATTCTAATTATACTCTGTGCAAAAGAAAGAAAGCAAGGGAGGAATAAAGAAGAGAAGAGAGGAAGGAAGGAGTTCATGTCCCCTTGGCTCAACATGTCAAACACAGGAAATCCCTGTCATGCCTCTGACAGCTGCTCCTCCCGCTTCAGGCCTCATTGAGTCCTGATGAACGCTGTGTTCTGCTTCTGAGGTTTAAAAGAGACATTAGGGGAATTTATTTTGACTGTGCATCCACCTGTATCCTTTGTATTTCACCCCTGTTACCCCAGCACTATTCACATGCTGACATTATTTCTATTATTGTATGTCCATCCAACAGAAAAAGACAACAGAGGAATGGTGAGGAATGTGGGGATTTTGCCGTGTATAGAATATATATTTATATTTTGTTGTGACTTAAACAAATAGAGAGGAGGAAGATTCTACTAAATCCAAACAGTATGATTTAGATTAAATTTATATTAATATATTTATATATATATATATATATATATAAAACTTCACTTCAGTTACATTGTTCTGCTACTTTGCCCATTTAGCACTTCTCTATTTTCCACTGTTCATTACCTTGTTTGATTAGCAGTTTGCAGCTTTTCGCAAATGGTTTCATGTCTTTAAAACTGTCACAGCTACATTTTCGAGGGCTGCTTTATGTTACTTTCAACCACCTGGAACTTGGTTCCTCAGACAGTTTGAAAATCAATGAAGGGTTTTAGCTGCAGGTGTGCAGAGAGACAACGATTGTCAAGACTCTGCCACAGATCTGCTATTTGCATAATGTGCTTTATCTCTATCATGTCACAGAGACTTCCCAAATTGCATGACAGAATATCCCAAACTTTCAACTTGGAACACAAAACTCGAATCTGTGGGTTTAGTTTATCAGCTTAAAGTTTCCCAAGTTATCCCATCTAATCCTTTGCATTCAAATTGGGTTGACATAAAATTATATCAGTGACATGTCATAAGTAGAAAGTTAGTCTGCAAAATGTGCAAATAAGTTATTTTGTGTTTCTAGTTAAGCAGTTAAAACAATTAAGCTGTTAAGTTACTGCAGGAGTACCAGATGTTCTTATGAATATTTAACCTTGTCCACTGTCAGGGCAGAAGCATTTAGACCACCATTTTGGCACAATAACATTTCAACAAAGGGGAGAATTCTTCTGAGGACTGTTCATTACTGCATCTTGGAGAAGTTGAATGCCCGGCAAGGCTGGACTGGCCTCCCCCAGGAGACTGTCCTGAGGGCTGCCAGAGGCAACATTAAAGGTAAAGACACTTTATCACAAAATGGATGAACCTTCAGGTAGTTGGATCCTGCTGCTGCTAAGGGGGTGGGTGGGGCGGGGGGGGATCTATGAACCTTGATGCAGTCTGATGGTGCAGCACATTTTTGGAAAGAAGCAAGGACAGGCAGTATTTTCGTGACTTGAAATACTATTTTAAAAACAATATTTTTGCCATTGGTAATATGCCAGTGATCTAGTCCAGAGACACTTGTCTTCCTCCTCTGATGTCACTTTACATTGGTGTCTCTCTTGCATAAGCCCCTAGAAATCTATTTCACCACTATTTAATAAGATCGACTCTAGAGTCATTAATTCAAATCTCTATCCCTACAGTGTATCAGTGTTTTTGAGTAACAAAGTCAGGAATAGTATGCCATACTTATCTTTGTTTTTTTTGGGGGGGGGGGGTTCAGTAAGTGGGACTCCAGTTGATGACTATTTTATAATCAGTTTATCTGCTGATCATTTTCTTTGCAAATCAATTAATATTTTGTCTAAAAACTGTAAGAAAACAACGAAACATGGCTGTCACAATTTCCAACAACCAAAGGTGACGTATTCACATTCCTTGTTTTATGCAACCAATAGTCCAGAACCCACAGTCAGTCAGGTCACTATTATATATGACAAAGCAAAGCCAAGTTTCAAATCCTTACATTTGAAACTGAAACCAGCTAATGAAAAATCACTAAAATGTATCAATCACCGCAAATCGCTGAATCAACTCTTTGTTACAATGGTTACAAAGAATAGAGGTGATAAAACAGCACATGAGGGACTTATCACTTTATAAATATAAAAACATCTTTCCACTTACAGTTTATTCACCCCAAAAGTCATGCACAGCCAGGTGAACACTTGCACCTTAAGTATTAACTATCCTGACAAAAACAAAAAAGCACCGCTGGCCATTCACACTGCTGCAGCTCTTTGTCTATGAGCATGCTGAACTTGCTGCTGGCACTATCAGCAGGTTACAATGAGGAATGCCAGCGAAGCCAAGAAGTTATTTATCACATCTGAGGCACTGATAAAGAAACTGTTGTGATGTGCCATGGGATGAAGGAAGATACTGAAATTTAAAATGCCAACCATTATTTTACTCCTCTCTCGTCAGAAATGTATGCAAGCTGCTGAAGCTATCACATCACCTGATAGACACTGACAGTCTAACATCAAATGTAGTTGCAGGGAAGTTTTCAGCAGCTCCCTGACAATGTGAGAATGTGTACCTCAAGGGCCACAGCAGCTAGCTCTTCAACCCGTGCCCACGCCTGATTAGACAGCACCACTAATGTTTGCTCTGCCTCATGAGAGGAAGCAGTGTAACCACTTTAAACTCTTCAGCTAAGGTTTAACAACATTTTCATCTTAAGAGCCTTGCTATGTGGATTCTCCTTGGTAAGGGGAAAGTCCCATGGTTGTCAGGTGAGTTATTTTACCATGGTGCAGAAAAGCTAATTTCACAGTGCTTAGAGGCCTGTCTTTGATTTATAAATCATTTGAACTGAGAAGCAAAATGTCATTCAGTCATTTTGAAATCTAATTTATAGTTGCCCCAGAACCTGTTGTCATGTAGCATTTTCTCTTTCAGGATCCAGGAGCTGAACTGACAGCATGCTCTCCAGCAAAACCGCTCAATGGCCGACAATGACATGGAGTTATGCTATTCTCTCCTGAAGAATATAAAACACATTATCAAAATTTCTGTGTGTATCCTCAGGTCAAATTGCCCACATTTTAACAAAAAAAACAAAAAAAACATTGCTATTAACACAGTTCAGAGCTTCACAGTTGCCGAAAAATAGGGCAGTGTTGGATTTCTCAAACTCCTGCCGATGCAGACAGATCATTTGTGCTTACACCACCAAGTTCAAATAATCGTTTTTAATGTATGTCATGGTGGTGAATAAGAGAACTCTTCCCTGTTGTAGCAGCAAAAATGTTTCGAAGTTTAATTTTGAACACACAGTTGTAGCAAAAATTAGTTTGTGTAAAGACATCTTCTTATCCACCCCCCCAACATTCATTAGAAATGTGCTGTTCATTTATACAAAACACAGTATACAATCAAAGTTCATCACATCACTCAGACTGACAACACTAACTAGCCAATTTGTTTTATTTTAAAACCCCCCTTAAAATAATCATGTGCTTCCAGTAAAATGCTTTACAGTGGTGGTAATGCATGTCTACAGCATGCACCCAACCAAAGGAACAGCGTGGGATGAATAACACGTACAAAATAACATGTTCTGTCACTGCTGCCCTCTTGCCCTCCATGAGCTTCCCCAGCACTGTGTGGATAAATAGACAGCGGGTCCATTTCCCCCCCAGGGACTTACAGCGTGCTGATACAGAGCAGAGTTGCTGACAGATGTAATACCACGACTGGTTGCCATTTAGCTTAAGAAAATAGCCATGCCAACAAATGCTTGGAGTTGATCCATCAACTTTGAGGCTGGGGTGTAACTACAGTTGTTCCCTGCTGGAGTCTCATATATACTTCCACATATTGTTTGTGGAGTCATCAATACAAGCTTGAGTGGATAACTTTTTTGGTTTGTTTTAAAGACCAAAGATTTGACCCATGCAGTTCATAACACTCAATTTAACAACTAGTCTAGATTACAGCACCTGTTGTGGCATTGTAGTTAACATAATTGCTCCCTTTCTTTACATTTATTATAAGAAAGGCAAGTCATCAATCTCAAAGTAATCTAGCTCTGGATACAACAAATTTTTCAAAACAATGCCTGTAGGTTTGCCGCTGGGTACCCATCATTGTAACTAACACCTTGGCTTACTCAGTGAGCTAGCAAACTAGTGAACTCACTACCATTGCTAGATAGGTTAGATAGGATACCTGGAGCAGTTTGAACATCTAAAACCTAATAACTCGCATCAAAATTAGGCCTCTGAATGCTACACATCTTTAATATTACTGCCAACTTGAGGATGTTTGCCTGCACTGACTTACAAATTACTACATAGTTTGTTTACATTGTGTGTCAGGACGTTAGTCTTGCATGAAAAAACGCAGCCCCACTAATCATTTGAATTAAGCCACTATATGCAACGCAGCAGAGTTGCCAATGCAGCAGGCTCCAGCAAAACAAAAATGTATGGTTGCCAGGCAAAAAAGTCGCTCAAGTGATTGAGCTGGGCCAATCAAATACACTCCTGGTAGATTACTTTGTCACTTGAAAATCATATATCTACTGTTTACCACATGAAGGTCACAACAAAAGCTAAATCTATTGCTGCTGTGATAACCTGACAGCTGTAAAATTCATCATCATAATATTATAAACTGCTGTTGAATGTTTTAATGTTTGATCAGCCTTCAAACTCATGGGTCTGCTACTCAACCTGGGCTTCTTGGAGAATATTTCTTTGTCTTGCTGGTACCTGAAACAAAGCACCCCAATCAACACGGCCCCTTTCATTTGTTCAACACGAGGCTGCCGTCAATCTTAACCCCTAATCGGTCCCATTTCCAGCTTAGGTGTCAGCTGAACATGCAGAACAGTCTGCCTTCAACAGGGTTTCTTATATTCAGAATACAAAAACACTAACTTACATCTGAAAAACACTGATATCACTTTGAATAAAGAAACGTGACTCTTCCTAAGTTCATCTGGACTAAAATAGAGCAGATTGTTTGTTTGGTTTGTAAAAAATACTGGCACCTGAACTGAATAAGATGATAAATTATTGATCAGAATCTAGAATTATACCCCAAGATTAGGGAGCATCTGAAAGACAATAATGTAATGAGAATAAGACTGAAAGGGTATGTGTAACACTAGTCTGAAACCTAGTAAGCACTTAGGCTAAGATGAAAACAAATATTTGTTATAGTCGTTTGATTACTGATGAAATATAAATGATTGTAGAACATGCTTTTATTTGAGGTATCTTTTAAAAATGGCAGAACATGTCTTTTACAGAAAGCACATAAGAAGATGCATCACAGTAATCACAGTCTTCTTTAATCCTATTTAATTTCACACATCACCATGTAGATGTCTTTCTTATTAACATCAGAGCATCTCCCCATGAGAACATTTGAAACCCATTATAAAAGACTGCACAGCAAGCTGGAAAATTGCAAATTGCTTCCTATCATTTTGTTTCATCTTGTGCTTCATCTTGTGCACCGCTTTCTTTCAATGACATAGAAAAAGGCCAGGTTACGGAGTCACTGCATTTGTTGCTTATCAAAAAGAAAAAAACAATAAAGCCATAGAACTCGTGCTATCTGCAATTATTCCTGGTTTCTTTACGTTATAGAAGATTCACTGAGAGTTGAAGGAAACCTAACATTAATGGTGCTATGTAATTCTACAAGTATCATTAGATATTTGGGAAGGTTTGTGGGGTTAGCATGCTCTCCCTGTACCTGTGTGAGTTTGCTCCGGGTGATATACTAGCAACCTGTCCAGGGTGTATCCCGCCTCTCGCCCAATGTCAGCTGGGATATAGTGTACAGTATAATGAACATTTTAATGTTATACCTACAGAATTAGAACTGATTTGCTTGAACTATATGATGAGTGTTGTTACATTTTTAAAAAGCTTCTCACTTTTTATGTTGACCTTAGATTCCTTACATATTTTGGTACAACTTTACTAAATCCTCAGACACCCTGACCTGTTTCTAATTGAAAAACACACACCATTCCAAATATTTACAAGTTGAATTCTGTAAAGTTGTTTTTAGCTGAAAACTGACTTTTGAAACTGACTCAAACAGTCTTTAGGGATATGAGTAATACTTCTTTTGAGTAAACATTACATTGTGGCTCTACATTCACGCCTGATGTTGTCAGATGCTTCTAACATTTTCCCTCCTGTTTATTTATGAATGAAGTGACCAAATACACTTTTCAATACAGTATAGACCAATTCAACACCACTACAATGTTCAGCCTCAAAACTACTGAACAGCAACAGATCAGTAAACACTGTCATTTATATTGCTATGTTATTATATTGTATTTCACTGCATAATACAGCTCTTTCTATCTTTCTGGTCACTATGTGTGCAGTATATCTAATCAGTTCTCCGGCACAGATATTTATTTACACTGGCAGAGCAAAGCCAGACAGGGAGCATGTGTTTGTGTGCTGCTCAGTGATATCTGAGAGGGGGAAACCTGACTCTAACCAGCCTCAAATTAAACCATAGTTCAGCCTTATTTTCCCAACAGTATACAGTGGTGAACCCAAAGCTCATCACATTCAGTCCAAGGCTGATCTCTGATGTTAACCTGTGGACTCAGCAAGTCCGTACCGTGCAAGAAAATCATCTCAGACACATCCATGTTCTGAAATGAATTTTAAATGAAGATACACTGTATACTCTGATTCACAGTACATACACAATTTACACACAGTTGCTGTGGGAAGACTTTGATCAGATGGGGTAGATAAGGGTTATAGACGTGAAAGATGACACAGATGGTTGGCATAATAAAGACAAATTGCAATGATACACAGGTGGAATTGGGGTCATTCATCTTCTCCCATCTAATATGAGAACCGTTCATGTGGTTCAAATAAAATGCACTCTCTACCAAGTAATTCTCTCATACAACATGTTATTTGATCATTTGTGTCCATGTTGCAGGCAGGAGCAGGTCAGTTACTGCCTTCAAATTCATCTGAGCCATCCTTATAATGTTGCTGAAAGGGATGAAATTTGGTAGTTTGGTGTGTATTTGTGGTTCAGCAGTCTATAATAATTATAATGGGATATTATACAGTAATTGATCCCCTGTGGAGGAATTCATTTCTTTTTTATCCCCCCTCAGCCGCGCACTGTGAGATGAGAGCACAGCGTCAGCGACAGAACAGCGCCTCAGGGACTGTGGGGGAATTTAGTGTCTTGCTCCAGGACACTTTAGCAGGGCGGGTTGCTGGAACAGGGAGACTGAACCTGAGCCTTTTCAGTTCAGGGTCAGGTTCCCCTAATGACTTTAAGTCCACTCTTTTCACTCTCTCTCCTCGCAGAATATCACTCCCACTCACTCGCAGCTGTATTTCTGATAAGAGGAGGAAAACACAATCTGTAAAAACAGATTATGTACTAATATTAAAAACACAGCACAGTTCCTGCAGTTCATGTAGGGCAATATTTGGCAACCAAGGATGGTGGGGATTGTACCAGTGCTGTTGTTTTTCTTGCCTAAAATCAATTCCATCCACCCATCCATTTTCTCTCCCTCTAAGGGGCCTGAGCGCGTCCCAGCATGCATTGGATGAAAGGCAGGAAAACATTGGACAGGTTGCCAGTTTATCGCGAGTCTCTGATCAACTAATCTGCATAAATCATTTGGTATACAGTTTCCTAAATCAGAGGGGGATATTACTTATCTCTCTATTTAGTCCTACTCATATCACCTTGTTTTGGTTCCCAACATTTTGCATTACTTTGATCTTGTGTGAGCAAATCTGTACAATGTGAGCCACTGTGATCACACAACTGTGGCCAAGCATGGCTGTTCTGTACATTAGACTACTGGTCAGCAGCCAGAAAGTATACAGAGTACAATCAGTGGATTGATAGAGCAGCATTGCTGTTCAAAGCAGATGGAAAAATCAAAGCTCTGTGCTTTCTAATTATTAACTGATTCTGTCTGTTGCCTAATAAATCATTGGCTGTCATGCAACAGAAGCAGCAGCCAGGATGTTAATGTTTTCATTCAGTGCTGAAGAAAGTAACAAATTTCCAAGCCTATAACCACTGAATATGATTGACCATCAGTACTGTAGAAGCAATGTTAGTTTCGTGTTAGTTCACTGTATTCTTTAATGCTATTAATGTTATTCAGCTGCAAATTAAGCCAGCTTGAGCAGGTATTTCAACTAAGGACATCCAAAGCATGGGAACTGTGCTGCAATCGGCCACAGTGCCGGAGTGTATTTAATGTTTATGGCAGCACTGTTTCTCCCACGGGTGTCAAATGAGATGGAATATTAGTGTTCTGAGCTATTAGGAGAGCAGAGACTGGGGCTGACAATGGAAGACACAAGAGAGGGGGCTCGCAGTCTCCTCAGCAACGGATATTTTTAGAGGTGGTTTTTAGCTGTGGCTCAGATGTTAAGAGTGGTATAGGATGAGTGTTGGGGGAGAGATATGCTGCTCATGAAGTTTTCAGCAGTAGCTGCAGAACAAAGGACGCTTCAATTTGACTTTGCACTCATATACCTGGATATACAGATAGATTACTGGGGCTTTGCCACAATGCAACAGCTCATCAGGGAAACTAACAAACTAGCTAAATGTGAAGAAGTCATTTCCAGTTAATGGTAATACATAACTACAATTAATCAACAAATTTATCCTGTATGTCTCTGAAGACACAAACACTGAGATAAATGGTGGGATTTTTCTGGGCTAATTGCTTAATGATTCTCTCTCTCTCTCAATGTTCTTGTGTTTACAAATTAGCATAAGGTGGGAGACGGTGGTCAGATTGAGTCTGAGGGAAGTCCAATGAGAAGAGGTGTGGAGGGAAGAGAAAGGAAGGTCTTTAAGTGGATCCCACTAATGACATCCTATCAAATGGCAAAAAGGAATCTAGCCATGTGTTTTATTTAAATCTGATTTGTCTGAAGTGACTTGTTTCGTTAGCTAAAATTAATATAAAATATGTAATGTGCAAGACCTCCAATTACCAAGTCCAAATAAAATACTTAGGTTGCATTAAAAATAATTTTGGAACAGCTTGGCATAGCTGAATCCACATGCAAAAGGCATTTCAGCCTGCAAATAACTGACCGTGAAAGAAAATAATTATATACATTAGTTTTGAACAGATATAATGAAAATTTATGTGAAACTGTTTTGTTGTTGTTGGGGGAAAGGTGTAGGATTAGCTAAAGAGGAGGAGGAAAAAAACACAACTCGTACTTGGTGTATGTAGGGATTGAGTGTCTTGTTCAGTAGCTGCTCCCTGTCACAGGGTTTGAATTGGGGTCCTCGAGTCAAGGGACCATGTCTTTGACCATCCTATACTTAGAGAGAAACGGTTGGATGGATGCATGGATGAATGGACGGTGTTAGCAATGAAACAAATTGCCGTGTCTACCCTTCAACTAACAGAGTTACAACACCAGGGCCCATGGAGGGCCTTGTTGAATGTGCTTCAACTCCCAAAGGTTGGGTTCTTATCCCCTGGTCCTCTTCCTATTCTCTCCGGAGGTTAAGCAGTGCTGCAGCCTGCTGCTGCCGCTGATGTGAGAAGAGAAGAAAAGGAAGGGATGAGTGCTTTGCTTCCACACAGCAGATGTTGGGGGAATGGGGGACTGAAGTACCAGTGAGGCAAAGACATAGAATCTAATGATTGATAGAGTCTCTGAGAGCGGAGAGCTGCTGCTGCGCTGCTGCTAAATTTCCCATGTGCCTGTCTGGGTAGTGTAAGTGTAATGACACAGAGGGGTAGACAGATAAACCTCTACTTCAGTTTAATCAAAGACCCAACAATCAGGAGCACGTACATTGTAGGAAGGTGTGCAAATACTGTCAGCTGTGAAATGCTTTATTTGCATGCTGTTTTCTGCACACTTTCATACATTTGGTTTTTCAGCAAAACACCTGAGGCTCAAAACTACAGTACATGTACAAACACAGAATTACGCACACGCAGATATACAAAACCATGCATGCAGATGGTTCTGTTTCATAAACCTCAGTCATTGTGGAACTGGACACATGCATAAATCTAATTTCTACTCCCAGTTAGTGCAAAATGACTCGCCCTTAATCCATTTGGATATCAACATTTTTGCCTGCAACAACAGATCGTGTTGTAACGCTGGTTTTCCACTCATCATCTCCAGTCGCCACTGCACACTACCATTACGTACAGCTCTGGTTATTTATAGCGAATGTATCTTTGATCTGTGGCATGCACCTGTACAAGTGATACTGATGTATCAGTGATTCAGTCACCATCACTGAACATCAGTATCTTCTTTAAGGCGCTCACGGCAAAACCTACTTTACAAAGTGCTTGAAATTTTACAGATAAAATGAAAAGATGATACACACAGGGAAATAAAACCATGCAAAAGTATTACAATAAATTAAGTTTCTAAATGCACCTATGATGGACATTTTTCTAAAAACAAATACACAGACCACACAAATAAGTGAAATGGATAATAACCTAAAGCAGAGGTTTTAAGAGTCTAATACCTCACACAGTATCTTCACCTCACTATGGTACCTACAGGCCTTAATGGTAACTTCACTTTTAAACCTTTCTTTGTATTATATCTTTGTATTTCCCTTCTATATTGCTAGTTTGTACTCACTTGCCCCTTGTGGCTATATAAGAGTTTACAGCCCCTTTGGGAGTGGTCTGTTGCACACCTGGGTTGAATCAGGTCATTGCCTTGATTTTTGTTTTTTGAACTGATTTGATTTTTGAGGTTGAGCACCCTAAAGGGATGCACACTCGTTTCCCTTTTTTTGGATACCGTTGCCTCACATTTCCCCCCTGTGCCCTTCCTTCAACTCTCCTGCCTCAAACCTTAAACAATGTTTTATTATTAGATCCTGTCTTTTCACCTTACTTTTCCATCCCTACCTTATCATGTCACCCTTGGGCCACGCTAGTCTGAGGTGGGAAAAGGCATATGCATTCATGCATAGTTTTTAGGCATATGTTATTGTATACATCTGGCCCTAGGTCATTAAGTATAATATGTATTTTGTAACCTTTGAAATTTCAGACTCTTGCGAGTCTTATGATATTTGATTTAGATTTTATAAGTGGACAAATACATTAATTAGGTTTGATGAGGCTGTGCCAATACTAAAAAAAGTTCTGCCTGAATGCAGGAAGAAACATCCCCAAACATCACATGATAGTAAGACATGGGCCAGTACACACATAGGAATGAATCTATTCCTCTAGTGAATAAGCTGCTAATCCATTAACCAGCTGAGTGAATGTGTAAGCCAAAACTGTCTTCTTGTAGCTGTGTCATGCATGTCTGTAGGAAACCTATCCAGGCAGCCTTTCTGAAAAGAAAAAAAAAAGGCAGCCCGGGTAAAGCAGAGAAACTGTGGGTTTGAAGAAAAAGGAAACCTCATTAAATTCATCCACAGTGTACAATCAAAAAAACAGTGCAAGGCCACTGACTGAAGCCCCTCGCTGACTTAACCGGAAGTGACATTTTGTACCCATGAGCGAAGCAGCCCAACATCATTGTTAATTTAATGGCATCCCCTTTTCTTTACTCATATTTCCAGTTTCCCAGCCTATTAGTATCTGAGCTTGGGCCAGGCTTTGTTTTATGGTGCGAGTCTGGCTGCCATGAACTGAACTAGAGGGTATTATTCCTGCATTGATTGTTCATTGGGCTGGCTTTGTACTGGGTCACGAAAGGGAAATTCATTAGCATGCACATACTCTCTGTGGTATTTTGGCAGGGTGACAAAACTGTTATCCTGAACTGTTGCATTGGGAATTAAAAAGCCTTTGCTTGTTGGTAACCAGCCTTTAGACTTGTGTTCGGTACCAGAGCATCTCTAAGGGTGAGGACTCTCTTTAAATCAAAGCATGGGGAATAACTGTAGGTGTAGATATTGTGTTGACCAGTGCCAAGGTAAACTAATCAATTTGACTGGAAAATGCTATTGGGTTTATCAGCATGTAATTAACTGGCCAATTTAATTGGAAATGTAGGTAAAACAGTTTGTGTTTATTTTCTCTCTTCTCAGAGAAGAACCACAATTTAGAAGAAACTGAGTAAACGATAGTTTGTGGGTTGAACAACTTTTAACAACCTGTGTAATAAGAAAAATGACTCAGAGCAAATGCAACCAGTTTTCAATTACAAAATTTATGTACTTCCAAATGCTACCAAATTCCCCTGGTCTCAGTGACAGGACCATAAACTGAATTGATGGGTCCCCATGCCTTAAAGTTGCCCCTTGTGGTCCAAGGAAAGATTTTTTTTTTAATACCTCACATCCCTCATGTTGTGAAATATTGCATCTGTACACATTTAATAGTGCATCTATCATTAAAAAAGAGTCCAAAGGATTGAAAAAGATCAGTATGAGTTTAAAAAAAAAAGAAGACTCCAGCAGAAAATTCTGGGTGACCAGAAGCTTGAAAAAGACTCACCTGAAACTGCAGCATTATAAGTTATAAAATCTCTGCTAATGAGATATATTCAGATGTTTTATGGAAGAATAGGCAATTTTTCTCTCTAGTTTTTTTTAAACTTTTCTCTTTTCTCCTCCAATTAGGTGGCCTGTGCATTTCACAGTCGGTGAAAATACCACGAGAACCAAGAACTGGAGAGTTTGACAAGATCATTCGCAGGCTGAGTGAGAACCCTAACGCCCGAGTAGTCATTATCTTTGCCAATGAGGATGACATCAGGTGAGTACAGTGGAATCCTAATTGCTATCAATTAGCATAACTGTTAACCTCACTTTTCTTCAACCACTGTTGGATACTTTAGCAAAAATACAGAGTTTTGATAAGTTGAGGTAAAGCTGTTTAAGAGTTTGCAAAATCTGGTAAGATAAATGTTGTTTAGTAATGTTGTTACCTGAGGCTGCCTTTGAAGCTGCTGATGCTAAATGTCACAAATGTCTCCTGTGTGTATAAAGAAATTAAACTGCCCTTTTCTTGTAAAATACAGTCTGCCACCCACATGTTAATATTTATAAGCTAGAAATGGCAAATACGTCTATATTTTGGTGCATTCACATTTACTAAGCCTTGTCACTGAAGACATTGTCACAGGTATATTACAGGCATGTGAGGTAGCACAGTCATGACAGAAAAATAATGTGATCTAATGCATCCTAATGGAACAGCCCTGCAAATAACATCCAGTAGTGGAATGTAACTGAGTACATTTAGTCAAGGTTAGCCGGCTTTCACTTCAAGTTACTTTGTGAGTTGACAAATAAAATATGATGCATTTTGATTGAACTATTCAAAATTGCTGGAACATTAAAATGCATGTTAACACATAAATAATAATAATCCAATAATTTTGTGATTGATTCTAGATAATGAATACCTTTCACCTTTCAGTGTATTTTGCTGATAAAACTTCTGTACTAAAGCAAAATTCTGAATGCCAGGCTGTTATATTTACAGTGGTATTACTATACAGCTGCTTTTTCTCTTTGAGGCTGTGTCAGAGAGGTGTTAACTGGTCTATTTTGAAGCCATATTTTAATGTTGGTGTTGCACTGTACTGAGCTCCCCTCTGCCCTTTCTATCTGACTAACAGCATTATCATCCAATTTGACATCCAGTCTGGTGTCCCCATCTATTTGAATCTGACCATACTATGTGAAAGTACAGTTAACAGTGTCCCTGCTTTCCTTGTGGGGACAGAAATGTGTCAATTTAAATTCATCATCTACTATTAAGATGGATAGTCTGTATTAAGGATGAATCAATTAGCTGTAGGCTGAATCAACAAACAGGGAATTGTTGTGGCTTTGTAAGGGAAAATGTTTCCAAGCAACCAGTTAGTAGGCCAGTGTATTCCTAGCGGAAGTGGGCAGTGATTTGGGGCGGTCTCTTGATGATGACCAGGGCAGAAGTCCCAGCGCTCATTGACTTAATCCGGTCCTGATAACGGGTAATAGTCTGGATATATAGTAATTACAGAAAGCCAGGGGGATTTCGGCGCTGCATGCCTGCTCTATCCTTGAACCCAGCCAGTGTGAGCTGGCAGCAGCCTTATAAGAACCAAAAACTGCCGACAGAGAAGGTGTAAGAGACTAGAGACTGTTTTGATGGCGCCCTTCAATGGCATATTTAACCAGTTATATAAATACACTGCCTTGTTCCAGGGTAATAAAGAATAAGGAAAATAATATTTCAGGATTAACCGTTCATAATGTGGCCAGGTAGGTAGGTTTATCCAGTACTGTGTTTGCTCTGTGAAAAAACAACATGGGAAGTTTGGGAAGGCAAAATATCAGGTAACACTTAAAGCATCATAATAATTATTATTAATAATAATATTTTTACCTTAACACTGGATCAAATGAGTGTGTAATGTGAACACCCCAAGTGGCCAAAAAAAAAAAAAAACAAGTAATGCAAGCAGCAATAAAAACAAAAAATTAACAACTTTGTATAGGGTTATGGTGAGGTTTTACTGTTAAATAATTACAATTTTACTCAAAGTAAAGAATTTAATGTGAGTGGAGAACTGAACCTGGGCTGTCAAAGTTGCAGGGAAATGTTCCCGCCCATCCACGACTCCGACACAACACCTTTACTTCTCACTGTTTTATTTTTATATCAGACTTGTCAGGCTGTCTAGTCGTGTCTCCGTTATGTAATCTCCTGATGGTGGGAAAATCTATTTCTTTCATTTTTCCTACATGGATCACATAATTGCATCTTAAGACATGCTCATTTCACTAAATTTCTGGAGACCAGACTCAAGGAAAAATCATTACCAATCAAACATAAATCCTTGGGGGTCATAAAACTAAGGTAAAGAGACATAAATTTAGTAGGATGACTCACCACTCACCCACTCCATATTCTACAGAAACCTGTAGTAATCATTTTACAAGGTTATACTGTCCTTCTTTATGCAAATACAAAGCCTTATATCAGATGTTAAATAAGTACCTGCCATGCAAAAAAGCTGATGTTGTGTACAACACAATATGACGCTTAATATTTATTTTTTTGCTCTGGCATCTATGGGGCAATATAAAGGGTCGGTGATGCCTCACATGCCAGGTGGCTGGGTTTAAATTTTATGTTGCTGTGCTGAAGCTTTCTTGATGTAACTCTGCTGCTACAGCAGAGCTTGCTGGCAGTTTTTTACGACTCCCCAAACTTACTTCCATTGGCAACAAGCCTGGACAAATGTGGCAAGGGTGTCATTCTGCCACAGCCAGGAAGAACTCCACTGCACTGGGAATGGACAGAGTGCCTATGGTGGCTTTTCAATTCTACTAAAGTGTCTCAGTACAACTTTGTCCAGACTCAGAATAGAATATTCTAGTTATGGAAACAGCTGTATGGCAGCTACACTTCCTCTGTGGGGTGCATTCAAGTAGGAACCTTCTTTCATAGGTGATATGTCACCATATGTGCAGTGACATATATCAGAAAAGAAATGGAAACACTGACAACACAACATTGTATGGTCCAATTATACATTGTTCTCCCTCTCTGTCCCAAAGGCGACTCCTTCAAGCAGCTAAGAAGGCCAATCAAACAGGCCATTTCATCTGGGTGGGTTCAGACAGTTGGGGCTCCAAAATTTCCCCAATTCTGAACCAGGAAGAAATGGCAGAAGGCGCTGTCACCATCCTGCCCAAACGACAGTCCATCAAAGGTACCCATATTTCTTTACTTTACTTTACAGACTGCACACAACTATATATATATATATATATATATTTTTTTTACAATTTATCTTGACATGTTTGCCACTTTCCAGCTTATTGTTATATTTTTTTAGATCTCATGGATAGCATATAACAGTCCATCCAATCCTTTACATTTACTTTCAAATATTCAGTGATACTCAGACACTTTGACTTCATTTGTACTGTTTGCACTGTTTCACTGTTGAGCTAAGAGCAGACTAAAGGATTGTGGTTTTTCTTTTTTTTTCCTGCTGCTTCAGCTCTGGCAAATCTTAGGCCAGGCTTCAAGAAACAATAAATCCTTGGCTCATTTGAAATCAACAGCAAAGCTACCCACTAGAGCCATCAGCAACAGAGTTTACATTTTGCTTAAAAAGGATTTCTAAATGGATAGTGATGATAACCTGACACAGTGAGCCAATTCAAATGCAAAAACCTAGGAAATTAAATTCTAACAGCATCTGTCACCTATTTGTTCCAGGTTTCGATCGCTACTTCATCAGCCGAACATTAGAGAACAACAGAAGGAATATCTGGTTTGCAGAGTTCTGGGAGAACAACTTCCAGTGCAAGCTAAGTCGGCATGCCGTGAAGAAAGGGTCTGGCCTCAAAAAATGCACAAGTGAGTCTACACTTAATAGCGGTGAAGGCACTTGGTCAATGGAAAGCACTCAATCAACGATCAAGTATATTGATTGGGTCTACTGTGAATACATTATGTATGTGTGTGTGTGTGCACATGGTATGCATAGGTGAATTTGTCATTAGGGAGAAAGCAATCACACTTCTCTAATTTAGGTTAAATGTAATGGGGATAGATAAGTGAAGGGGAATCTCTAATTTCATCAGAGAGAAATTAATGTTCCAATTACTTGTCTGTTGGCTAGTTCAATTTGCAGTGGGCGACAATAGCAATCACAAAAACCATGCCACCTCATGCGCTGAAAACATAATCAATAGTAAATCCAATCAGCCCATTAGAAACAAGCTTTCAGGTCATTAAAATCAGTAGTCTCTCCAGGTCCGCCGCCCACCCAACTGCACAGTACAACACTGCATCTCAAGTAATCCAGACTGACTAAAGCAGGCAACTAATGTTAGACTCCAAGTACATCTGTATGTTGGAGTATCGTACAACACAAAAATCAACAAATCATAGCGGAGAAGGAGAAGCTGTCTGCTCTCTACTATTCAGAAATGTCCATCAGCTTGTAGGATGGCAACTGTCCTGCTAATGTTAGTCATGTCAACACAAGCTGTATGCTGCTAACAAAAAGATACAGTAAATCATTGTTCAGCTATGCATATTATTATAAACCAATGTTTTGTGGAGGGCATTTCCAGAACAAAACACCTGTACAGTGGTGTTTAGAGGAGAATATGGCTACAATATCAATTTCATGTTTATCTATAGTGACTCAGAGCCCAACACTCTTTGTGAAGTCTATTTTATAAGCCCACAGCTTGGGATAATCCATTGTCAGTAAGGAGGAAATTTAAATCGAAATGTTTATTACCAAAACAAGTTTGCAGTTAACCAGCAGCTTATCAACTGCAGTAACCTGGTACCTAATGTTGAGCAACTTCAGTCTGTTACACAGCCTTTATAACTGTCAGCCACAACTAGCAGAGTGAGACCACAATACTTTGGAGATAACTAATTGTCTGCTTGGATTTGAATGTCTGGTTCAGCCAAATTCTCTTGAACTGTGACAAAATAGGCAAGACACAAGGTTCTAATAAGTATGATGACCCTCCCAACCCCCCCACCTGTGGTAGCAGTTGCCACACCAGGCATAAAAAGCAGAACAGTTTGTGCCGCTCACACATAGCTACTAGTTGCGAGCCTGATAGGCGCGGGCGGAAAACCGTTTTCGTACATGAACGAGATTTATTCCTCTGCAGTGGCAGTAAACACAGCACATGGGCCCACTGATAACTGTGCTCAGAGTTTAACAAGCTATTTAGGGCTGACAAAGAGTTACGTTAATCACAATAAACAGTATGGTTATGGCTACGAACTGACACTCCCCCACAGACACACACACACACAGCAGGGGAACCTGTCATAGTAGAGGTGCTAATCCAGCTATAACACAGGTACCCACAGAGAAACTCTCTGAAAGAACTTGAAATGTCTGGCAGTAGCTGCTCATGGCTGGTTAGCTCTGACGACCAGCTTCTACATTGTGGTCCATGCTACACTGAGCAGTGGTTAGTCAATTAAACTTAGCTTGCAATCATTTACTCCTGCAGTTTCACTGAAAGTAAGGTTGAAGATCAAACTCCATTGCCTATTGTTGAACCATAATGGTGATTATTTAATATGGATTTGACTAGCATATTAAGGTACAGGAGAGTTCTCTCTCCAGTTGGGGAGTGGTTGAACTTGAATGACTTTATATGGTTCATAAAAGATCAACTTACTGTTTCTCTGGAAGGAGAAATGTTTGAGATTTTGAGAACTGATGTTGCGCTTGCAGCACATAAGTTGTGATTGAATCCTTTTGTGATCCTCACAAGACAGAATAGCATAGGCAGAAGACACAAGTTACTGTTCAAGCCTTCTGAAAATATTGTGGCACTCTCATATCTCAAATTCAACACACTGCATATCAGTGCAATTGTATTGCAATAGTAGCTCTGTAGAGAACATCTAGATCTGTGGATGTGAAAATGTTTCTGAACTGACAGTTGTTTATGATGGATTAGTTAATTTTATTAGAGGACATCACATTATAAATGCTGCATTTCATTGTTTAGGCTCACCCAGTCAGCAGCTCATGTATAATTCTATCTTCTGGCTTCCTAATCCAGCTGATATAGGACACTGCAACCTCAAAATGTCACCAAATACCATTGGAGACATACTAAAGTGGTACAATAGATGAGCAGGCAAAGCTAACCAATTAAGCAGAGATTTAATTGTCACCTCTCTTAACAACACTGTGTCCCTTGGCAAAAGAGAGAGATGCTTCCAACAAGGAGAACACGTAATCTTAAATGATTTCTGTATCTATCAGTTGTCATGGTGGCTGCTCTTGAGCTAAATTGCTGCAGCCCCATTTCTTCCTCCGAGTAGCCTCTGAGGCACAGTACGTTTTTACAGGCATGAGGTATACACATTTCACTGAGCCTTTTTCAAGTAGTATGGCTATCCTCAGCATTGTCCCTTTTTTAAGCACAGTTATTTCCTGTCCCCATTTTTGGTGCATGTTACTCTACTATAATACTATAATGGACAGACCATGCATAGTATATCAAGTAACAACTTGCATGCAAATTTTAGGAGAAACTTAAAACCTACACAGTGTCAACAGTGTTTTTAATAACACACTTAATAAGTAGAAAAAGTAAATTCCTCTCTTAAAAATCTGTGGAAGACTGTAATCAAACCACCAGGGACTGGAAAATGATATTCCTAAAGTACTAACATGATTAGATGGGCATGTAATTATTCTGTTTGTGTTGATATCAAAGCTTTTAATCGCACAATACAAGTCACTGGCAACTGATTTATGCACCAGAACAGCAGGGTAGCAACAGATCATCTTCCAGGAATGAGACATTAAAGTGTATCTGACTTAGAGTGCAAGGAAAACAACACAGAGTGCAGATGGATAATTCACATCTTATTGCTGCATCCTTTCCCGGTGTTGCTGTATTTGCTGCCCCAGAGGCCAAGGTTTACTTAGTATTGTCTACACTGTCATCCCCAGCTCACAGGTTATTATACTACTCTGTATTCCAAAAATAAAGAAAGACACTATCAAGAGTCCCTGTACACAGGCCATAATCTACTTTAATTCTTCACATATGTTAAAATATAAGACAGGTGCATCACTAAGAAGTCAAAATGACTGTAGGCATTAGTTATAACTGCACTTTTATATTATTTAGAGATGATTTGGAAAATAATGTTCAATTAATTTGTTAATTAATTGACTGTTTGCTAAGCATTGCTCATCTTATTTACAGCTACACTCATAAAGCCTTCCATTCTTGCACATCACATGCAGTTTACGACGACAATGGCAGTTACTGAAAAATTTAAGGCTTAGGGCAAAAAGCAGCATTTTTCACCATTTGAATATCGAGATAAAAGGCACACGTTTAAATAAACGTTTAGATAGAATTCTTAGACTGCCATGTATGGCTAGTTAGTCCAATAAGTTTGATAAGGAAAAATGTAAAACTAGGCTAATATAGTTCTTAAATAAACCTGTTTGGCTACTTAGCTTACAGACTCAACAGTATGTTTTCACAATTAATCTTACAAGGGAAAAGGATTTGAGGATGAGGACTACACTGATCGTGTCTGGAAACCATAATGCTACCTTAGGTAACGTGTCTGGTTGGAACTGCTGGAGTGTAAAATACCTCTGCGATAAGAGAAAGAAGCAGCAAATACAATTAATCGTTGCAAATGTGAAAGTAAGAAATTCTTAGCATATGAATTACATCACATCTACCAAAACATTTACATAAGTTTACTGTTTATGGTTGAAATTTGAAAACTGTGCTGTTGAGTTTTTAAAAGGTCACTACCAGGTTTAATAGAAAAGTAGACAGAAACAGCATTATGCTTTCTTACAGTAACTAATTAGACATGGGAAATTCAAACTGAAGTCTACCTTAAATGTGTGCTACGTACAATCCAATGATCCTCAAGTCTTCTATCTGATCTGCTCAGACCATTCACTGCACATCACACTATTTCATGCTATCGAACCATAAAATATGATCCCATTTTCAGAGCAGAATGAACAAGAATTGGCTGATATAGGGCCTGAATTTATGAACAAATTGGCAATAATAGAAAGATGTTGCACAGTGTCATGAGATTCTCCCTCTCCCGTCTCCATAAGAGTTGCATTGGTCAGTAATGAGCAGAGCTGACATGTCAGTCCTAATTATTTTGCGGTGAACTGACATACTCTCGTCTTCAGATTTGCCCTGTTGAGAATTCTGTTGCATAAAAGCATGACAGTGCTTCACTTGTCTATTGCTATTTTTTCATCATTTGCATCCTAAAATATGTAACATATTAGAATAAGGAGAAGAGCAATTTGTCCACAGTCCAGCCATTTCATGCAGTATTTTCCTGTAATTAAAGTTTTCTGTCTTACTGGGCTGTTGGCCAGGGATGACAGCCTCTGCAGGTGTGATCCCTCTTGTTGACGTCATTTCAGCACACGTTGAAGTTCACAGTCTGAGTGAAGCAAACTGGCTTGAGTCACTCGGCTGCTTTGCATCCCTGCAGACATGAGTCATCAAGGCTACCAGACACGAGTACATGCCTGCATGCCTGCTCAATTGTCTGACACCCATTGCTCACTGAAAACATCAAGGACACCACGTGCGACTAAGCAGTGTTTGAAAAGCTCTTTGATTCTCTTGAGATACAATGCAAATGTCTAGGTTCTGGGAAAAAGATGAACCAGAAAACAACATAAATATGTTTTACCCACTGTTCAGAGATTATTATTGATCTGCAGGAGTTTAGAATAATTACTCTGTATGATAGCAAGAGGGGATATCCCATTTTAAACTAATTTGTTATCCCCAATTCTTTAAACCTACATATTTCCTATAACTAATTCTTGTTTAAAGGCAGTTGGAGCAAGAAAAACTCAATTGCCATCCATAGCTTGCAGCTGCAACAATGAGTTCACTTCATCTGACCAACCGTGTCTTTGGAAGCAATGATGACAAGCACTGTCAAGCACTGCGGTCTATTTCTGTCCCCTGGGTGATGATGCCCAGTCTTCTTAATTAGAATAAGACAATGGGAGGGGTTTGTAATGGTTGTCAACCAAAGTTAGTCAAATCCCTCACTGGGGCCACATTAGGAAATCATTTGAACTATTATTTTAGAAACTTTTCATGTGACCAAAGGCAATTGCTCAGAGTTTCCCCAAACACACAGGGAGGGAAAGTTAGCACTGTATTACTGTATACATATACATACTAACAACAAAAGTAAGTTTCAGTCGCAGTAAGTGGAACCTTGTTGGTATAATATGACTGGACGTAAAAATACAAAGACTTTAAAATTAAAATAAACTATTAAAAACTGAACTTATAGATGTGACTTAAAACTTAATGAGTCTGAACAAAAGAATACAACATACATGACAATACCCTGGATGTGTCTTATAGTCTATGGAAGAGGAAATATGTAAATTATCTGTTTTCCATTTATTCATTTAAGATACCTTTTTTCTTTTTGCACAGATATATAAGAAACAAGAAGAACACTAAGAATGGACTGACTTGAAAACACTTGTACATGCTAAATGCCAACAGAGTAACAAATAAATATTTTTCAACTCAGTTTTTATCCAAATATTTTCAACATACTGTGAGTATATTGAATCATGAACACTCTATCATGTATTTCTCTGAAATCTGGCACTCCTGTATCGTTACCTTGCCTGCAGTGACCCACCACAGCTGGTCAAAATGAATTACGCCCAAGCCAAACTGAAAGAACTATCCAGTCTGCACCATCCTGAAGCACATTACTTGGACAGATAGCCTATAATTTTCCGCATCACAAAGAAAGAAATCACAGTGTGCACGAGTAATAAAATGAAATTTTTGTGCCTCTCTGGCTTGAATGAAAGGAGGCAAAAAAGAAACAATTTGCCTCCATTCAAAAGAATATTGTAGGCAAGAACATACAGTATGACCTGGAGGTTTCTGGATCATTGTGTTCTTTCAGTCTCTCAAGGTTGCCATGATGAAAACTCCTGGAGCCCTGATAAAAAAGATACAGTAGCAAGGTTTCATCTTAAGTCACATCAATGCTTGTTTTGAGCCGCTGACTAACCTTCCTGCGTCACATCTCCACATCCAGTTCCTGTTCTTTCTCTCTGCTGTTTAGCCAATGAAGCCATTTTTGAGAGGAACAAGCTCTTTAAAACACACAGTATGTATGCGAGAGAGAAGGATTGTGCTGCCCTCTGTTTCCATTGAAGTTCTACCCTTTTACACCATAACCTATATATTGATACTAACATTGACACTGGACAACATCAATATTATTCAGTGCCTTGCTGCTCCAATAGGTGACAGCAGGATAGAAGCCATTCCTTGGCAGAGTATTAACAGGTGTTTCCTCCCCAGGAAGCCTTTGTAATTACTGGCTGTGACCAGGCCAGTTCTGTACTGTAGGTTAATCATTATTGTCACAGATTTAGATTACTGGGTGCATGTTTTGCATTGAGTGTGCATTAAAACTGGACTGTGAGTCTTCATCTATTGTGTCATTTCAATGGGTCAAAAGCCAAAGGGGTTGGGAACCACTGGTCCACCTGACCTGTAGGTTTTTGGTCTGTGTGGGAAAACTGGAGCTTTAAAGGACTCAGCATAAAGGACTTTCTGGTTGGTAGACCACTTAAACATCATGTCATTAATGAGCCAAATGGCTCTGTGTATGAATGTGTAAAACAGAGATACAAAGAGAGAGTGTTCCAAAGAGTGTGTGAGGGAGAGAAAGAACTTTCAAGCTCTTTAAACATTCAGAGCCTTGTCACTGATGTTAAATTGCCTCTCCTATGTGAGTAAATAGTGGGGAGCATATAGATAATAACAACAAGGCAAACAAAAAACTATTCATCTGTTTAAAGCTAGCACTTGTTAAAATAAAGTGTCTCTATTGAGATAAGAGATTCCTGACACAAACATCTTACAAAACATGATTCCCCTTTATCAACAGCTTTATGTTGTGTTTTTCTTATCTGATCATGAGGCAGTGTTTAGATTGTGTTGTGCTTGTCTTGACACAAACTTGTGAATGAAACAGTGAAAAGGACAGAGCATTTGTTGTTGTTGAACACAGAAGTGAATTATAATTGAAAGCAATGCCGGCTCAAGACCTCAAGTACTGCTCCCTTGATGACAGTAAGCATTATCAAGTAGATGATATATTTATGTATAATTATTACCAAAGTAACACAACACTTCAGTTATGAGGAAACAGCCTGAAAAGGCCCACACCCATTGCACAGCAGACAAAATTGATTGTGGTCACTTTTTCCACTTTTCCACATTATGTGTTATTGACATGAGTCATTATTCAGAATTACTCTTTCAAGATGTAATGAGGTGATGTAAAACAAATTACCCCATTTCCAAACATTTTTTCCCCCTCAAGTTGAGCAGAGTTCAAAATCAGTGGATTTAATGATTCTAAAAAAGCATCAACCTTCAAAGCACGAGGAAAAAGACTGACATAGAGCGGCTACTGAGTCAATGCAAATGAACCTCTATTACAGTACATCAGGATTTTTGGTTTGACTTTAATAAGCTCTTAAGACACGGTCTCTGTCAGAAAGAATAAAAAAGCATCAAATGTTATCTGTAACTTCAACAATTGCTTGTCTTCCCTGTTTCCGTTTACAAAATATATCATATCTCCTTGGGGGATTTGTTTGCATTGCTCTGTAATTCAAATGCATTTAAAACTTCAAGTGTCTCTCAAAATACTTTTCTGTCACATTCAAGGCAATAACTCTGCAGACAACTAATTTCAGCTTGTAATCTTCTTGCATTCACAGTGAAAGAGGGAAGTGAGCAGCACACTAGAAGGAAAGAATGGCAATGTTCAATTGGTTATAACTAAAGTAAAAGACTGTTAAAGCAGTGCACATGTGGAGTGTCTGTGATTACTCAGCACTCTTCATCACAGCTGTGCCAGCACCAGAATCTGTGATAGAACAAAAACAATGTGTGAGATCTGTGAGAGTTTGTCCCGTTCCTGTTCTGCTAATTCTCTTACCATCGTTATTTTGAGATTTAAGAATTTAATAATGAAAAAAAATCTTTAAAAAAATAAAAAAACATCTTTGATAGAGGTTTTGAGGGCACAGAAAGCTTTAGTTACAAGTAAGTAAAGCTATCTGCCACTAAGTAAACAAAGAATTACCCTCACCAGGACTAAACTGCATATATAGAATCAAAATCAAGTCTGATACAAACCACTTACGAACTTCGGTGACTTTGCCTCAAAATATGGTTTAAAACACCCTTATTCCTCAGGTTATACCTTTACTACACATGTGCAAGGTTTCAAGACACCACCCTCTTTTACAGCTTAATCCAGGGTGCTGTGATGTGACGCTGTCAGCTCATCCCGCCAGAGCACTTGAACAAATGCACGCATTTGTGCCTGATGTTAAGATAAATACAGCTGATGTATCACACAAGTTTTTGTTTTATTATCCTCCTCTTCCATGCTCATTCAAAGTCCACTTGCTGCCACCATCAGTTGTAAAACTCAAGTGTGTGCATGCATCAACGCACCAACACTTTGATAGGGGGCATGACATGTGTCATACCAATCCAACTTTGGTGTTTGAGACTATTCTATTCAAGATTCTCTAAGTAGTTTGACTCCGTCCTTGTGATGTCTCTGCTATTACCACATAAACACAAGGAAAATTCTATAATTATCAACTGGTCTTAATTTGAACTTGCAGTACTTTTATTAACATCCACAAAACCCAAATAACCAAAAAAGCTGCTTACAGCAGAATGACTGACTATATTTCTACTCAAACTACTCTTAAAAGGTCTCAAATCTTGCAGTTCTGTTCCTGTCACCTCTTGTTGTTGGCATACATTACTTCAAGCAGTAACAGTGTCCTTCCTGTTGTCACTCTTTCTGCTCAACTTATCTGGTGGGGCACTGGCTAATAAAAGGATTAAGCCGCTAATTGAAACCTTGCTTGGCGATTAAAACATTTTCAAAGCATTAGAACAACCCTGGCCGTGATTAATATACACCTGTCATAACTAATTACATTAATACTGAAGAATGATTAGGCCTGTCTCGCTGTGTCTTCCACTCCTCCTCCACCACTCTATCACGCTCTGTGCTCTTGATTAATAGATGTGAGGTGGCATAAACACATAGGAGATCTACAAAACAAGACCTGAGAGTCCTCTCAGAATGTTCCCTAGCAACATTTCCAATCTATATTTGTATTGACAAACCCTTGCTTGGTTTGACGTTTCTAAAAACATCTTAGGAACTTTTGCATGGTGCTATGCAGTACTCCAGAGCCTTTTAACTGCAATGAGAAAGGCAGGTTAGGCTATATGAACCCAAAAGAGTCGTGCTGAATAATCTTGAGTGGGTCTAATCAGCGTTCGACAGAACATAATGAGAGAGGCTGCACATGAGGCCATTTTGGATTTTGTGGAAGGGGATTCTGTGATTGATGTCTAGAAGAAATACCATATAATTAGTGGTTAACATGCACAATTCAATGCCAACCTCTAAATAAATGAAATATGATGAAAAAAAAGATGAGTTCACAATTGAGTAATCAGGCTTCTTGAAAGGCTATCATTCCCTTGATTTACACATCTAGCAATCATTGTTTAGTTCTTATATTTTTGACTGATTATGGAGCAGCTCTTTTTTATTGTGAATATTATTATACTGTCATTCATATAAAATATTCTAGTCTTGATTACCTGTCATCATTGCTAGTAAAATGCACAGCATAGGAACACAGAGTGAATAAGTTAAACCAAATAAGCGATCATATTTCTTCAAGTATTTATGAAAGAATCGAGTCAGTCCCGTGTGGGGCATAATTTCATGAGCCATTTTTGTGTCGTTGATGTTTTCCTTTAGATCACGAGCGGATCGGGAAGGATTCATCCTACGAACAGGAGGGGAAGGTGCAGTTTGTGATTGACGCAGTATACGCCATGGCTCACGCTCTACACAACATGCACAAAGATCTCTGTCCTGGAAAGGTTGGCCTCTGCTCCAAGATGGATACCATCAACGGCACACTGCTGCTCAAGTACATCCGCAATGTCAACTTCACAGGTGTGTGTTCCTAAATTCTACCTAGGCAGACTCATAGCTGCATGTTTATGCACTGTGCATAAAGCACGAGTTGTTATCACTGACCAAATAAGAACAAATAAGTTCCACCACTCAGCATTCACTCAGTTAGAGTGAATGTGGTATCACAAGAAGTCACTTTACTTCTACCAAAGTGTTCTTGGATTTGTGTGGTGCTATCTGAAGCAACTTGTGCGTCCTATTTTTGGGCTCACCAACATGCTCATGCAGAGGCTCTGTCAGTATACAGTGGTCTCCAATTATCAGACTACTGAATGTAAATTACTCCCAGCAAGTGTAAGAGCCTGAGATCTGTAGGAGGGTTGACAATCAGCAGCAGAACAGCGTGTTTTATCACAGCTGATGATGCGCAGGAACTGTGCTTTGTGAGATTTCCCGCCTTATCTTGTCAGTACTGAATTGCCCACGCAAGAGATCTCCTGCCTGAAGTGCACTGGCTGTTGAGTTAAAATTGCACATAAATGAGAGGGGGGAAGAGAGTTACAAGACAGCACCAGCAAAAGGCATCAGTAGTTTTTCAGTGGTTATCCTATTTAAAATTAAATTCTATAGTTTTAGTGTTACTGAAAAATATAGCATGCAGTTATCTTTGACCAGAGATAGGTATTAGTTAAATACCTCTTTTCTTGAACCCTGACATTTAATATGCAACAGTCTAGGGCTTATGGGAAATGCTGTTCATTAAAGGCTAATAAAAACTGAAATATCAAAAAAATCAAAAATAGCAGATCATTTTATTTTTTGAAAATGATCCTCCTTATCTAGAAATACGGATCAAACTACACCTGATCCTGTTGAGTATTATGTTTCAGAGCTGAAATGTGAAATTTTTAGGTAATTTTTAGGTATTTTCATATATATATATATATATATATATATATATATATATATAAACCTCACTCAAAATCAATATATAAAAATCTCTCTCTCTCTCTCTCTCTATATATATATATATATATATATATATATATTGATTTTGAGTGAGGTTTTCTTATGTATGGAACAGAATCCAGCTCTCTTCCTGTTTCCACATGAGCATAAAGTGCCTATGTTATGACCCGTTCATATATTCTTTGTGCAATTTGCACAGGAATAGTGCTGGTAGCTTGATTGTTGTAAATACCCACAGTGTTCAGGCTTCTCCTGTTCATCTCAACTGTTCAGCTGCTTTTGGAAATTATAATAAATGATGACATGTACTGAAGAGAATGAACACAACAAAATATTCAGCAAGTGTGTACAAACTGCTTCTCTGAGAATTTACAAAAGTAACACTACAATATACTGTAGCTACCAGTAAGATGCCCTTTTAAACTTTGGAAATTAATTATAGGCCTACATGTACAAGAAAAGATGCGTACATAAGGAGGTCGTGAAAGCAGCGTGTGCATGAATTTAACCTGCTGGCTTGAGAAGACATAATAAAATGTGCGCAGAACGGGGTCTAACTTAGGTCAGAACAACTTGAGATAATTGTACGTCAGAGAAGTTGGGGGTCAGAGTGTTCATGCAATCAAGCAGAATGCGACATGAGTGGTTTAACACAGTCTCAAACCTGCTCCACCCTCACAGACGATTATACAGTAATGGATACATTTATCTGTATGAAAATTACAGAGCAGGCTCTTTGGGTGAGGGGCAGTCACACCGCAGAGAGTATATGGCAGGAATAATTTACAGTAAATGAGAAAAATAAAGGAACTTAAGGATTCAAAACAATGTCCACAGCTGCAGAATCCAGAGTTCAATTGCCAGCATCAGTGCCTGCAATTTACGTGCTCCAAAGAACACAACTTTAAGTGTTTGCCGGTGGGAAGCAAGAGATCAATCCCGCACTAACAACCGCTACTGGTTGGTCAGGGGCAAACCCTAACTTTTTTTGGGGGGGGAGACAATATAAATCTCAACTTTTTTAAGGAGTTACTAACTGGAGACTCTCCTTGCAAGAAAAATTATGGCTTTTGTCATTTGCTCCACCGCCAAAATACAACAAATGTTTAAGTTTACCTGACAAGAACCTCCAGTGGCCGTGTGAATTATGGCTCTTGTCTGACAAGAACAAAGGTTGAATTAGTTCAACAGGACACAAAATCTTGTAGGAGGAGGTTGGGAGGGATGGATGGTCAACCAAGCGTGTGACTTAAACACAAGAGACTGTTGTTGTTGGTTTCCCCATTGCCTACTGATGGCCAGCACTGGTTCCTTTTAACAGCAATATTTTTCAGATCTGTACATTGTGTTAACTCACACTGCGCATCTTATTCAGCCTAAGTGCTTGGCCAGAATGTGCAACTTTTAAGTTAACGCTGTACGGATCAGTTCCTCAGCCAAGACTTCACTGTTCACACTGAATATAAGCACAGAACCCCCAGCTGGTTTTGTCCACTGACAATTTCAAAACCATGAATGGAAGTAAGAGGAAAAAAATAAATAAATATGGAGCTGTAGATGCCTGGAAGACACAGAAAATATGGTCTCTGTCCTGTAGTGAAGTTCAGTTTTGTGTCATAGCACAGTTTCAGTCAAGACTGACTCTCTCACGACAACCAGTGTAGCAGAAATTCAGCCTGATTCTAAACTCAGTCGAGGTTGACCTGTTCAGGGCTACAGCGTTTGATCAGGAAAGTGCCATTTTGGAAGATGATGACAAACAACTTTTTTGTTGCCTAGTTTGGAGGACTCATTGTATTCGTTATTCCTAGAAGACACATGGCAGTACAGCCTACATAGGGCAACAGAAGTGGTTGGATGCAAAAGGGATCAATTTTGTTGGTAACTAAACAGAGGGGGGGAAAAGCAGGGAAATACAAAAAAAACTCCTTAGGTAAGCAGTGAGCAGTGGTATGTTATTTACCAGTGAAAACATTGAAAACATGGATGAACATGATTTTTTCAATGTAGTCAACATAACCTTTATTGTTGGGGATAATAAAGGTTAACTTGACACTTAGGTTTGCAGCAGTTACTTCTCATGCCAAAAGAAGCCCTGCAGTGCTCTGCAGTGTTGTACTGTAAGCCCCATCTTCAAAGTCAAAACATTGTTTACCTGTTCCTGAGTGTGCTTATTACTATGTATGCAGGTCAGTCCTCATCTGTGTAAAATAAGAAAAGGAAAATAAATTGTTTTGAGTTGTATTCTTAAGTCGTATTTGTTCAGTTTTACAAGATGGACCAACTCTCCCAGCAATGGAGCAAAGCTTTAATCTGAAATACTGTATAACAGGTTTGGGTTATAGAATTAAACTTCAGTTCTTTATGCATTCCTTTATTTGTGGTGTTAAGTTACTGGAAGGCTTGTCAGCACTGAAGCCACTGGGGCTACAACAGGGATGGCTAAAAAATCAATGCCACACATTACCGGAATAGTGCCCTGCTTTTAAGAGTCTCTGGGCTCAAAGGGATGGAGAATTTAAAAGGTTTGTAGGAAAACAGCGGGAAACTCTACATGATCCCAGTGTATTATGGGAATTGTCTATAGCCATCCGTGCTGACTAAAGGAAAGAGGAAACCCAAGCACTACAGATATTGTAGATGAAGTTGCTACTTATCGACGCGTGGTATGAAGATCGTAATCCCCGTGATGCTGAAGGAAACTGCAGCTGGTTACATTCAAGAATAGTACATACTCAGCGGCATTTAATGCTATTTTTTTCCGGAGGACATTTTGATTGACAAAGTAACCTTGCAAGACAAAAAGCTGACAGGAAAGCAGCCAAACTTTAAATCACTTGCTGTGATTAAAGGTTGGCTGTAATATCAGGGTTCCAACATAGTCATTTAAAGCTGCCTGATTTCATGAGGTTTGATTACTAATTGAATTTGGGAGTAACACGAGGAAGCACTCAGTCACAGGATCATGTATCACATATGGTAGAGTGATCTGCTCAAACAGTGCTAACAGCAATGTGTGAAAAAAGGTTTGTGGTGGAAAGAAGAGCTACTTTTCTGCACATAAGAATAAAACAGTCTACTGTGCACAGCAATTTCAAATTCAAGTGCGTATATACTGCTTAATAGTGGATCGTGAGGATACAATACAGTTTGAAAGACTAAACTGTTACTGAGGTCAGTGTCATAAAAGAAGAGGGAAAGATAATCAACCTGAGCATTGGCCCTTAACGCTGCCCAATTGAATGACTAATAACCATGTAAGGCTCGTCTTCTATTTAGAGTAGAAATAAATTGCAGTGTCCAACATCTCTAAATGAATGCTTTGCATTTATGAAGAAAGCCTGCTAATTATTTTTCCTTTAACTTGTATTGTTAGGTTTTTAGCAAATGCCCTTAAAGAAACTGAGTTCACTGAAGCTACCTCCACACTTTTAAAGTTCAGCGGCAAAATCTGTATCTTTTTTTGATCAGTTTTTATTCAACATTTGTAAACACATTAGACTTCGTGTGGCTTTGTCTGATGGATTTTAAAGGAGCAGGAGGGTCATTCTTATTTAACTGCAACTGTCGCATCCTAAAAAATTACTGTTTCGTTTAAATATGTGTCCAAAGTAAAGCTTTGAGTCTCAATCGTCAAGAAACGAGCCATACAATCAAGAAAAACGTGAACAGGTTTGAGATTTCAACTTGTAGACTAGCTACTACTGGGAAGATTTAGACTAATTTGAATTTAAGGAACGCAAAAAACAAAGCTCAGTCTCATAGTCATTGTTACAACTGCAATGAGAGGAGCATTAACATTAATCATGTATCATCATTTGAAACTGCATATTAGTAATAACACAGTGCCTAGATACTGCCCTACACATACCTCTGTATGTCTCCACAGTACATTTCATTTAGCTCTCACAGCATTAACATGGAGTCTTATACCCACACTGTTATGATTTCAGTTCGACACAGTTACATTAACTGACAATTTTACTGTGGCCATTTTATTTTCAGCACATTTGCGCAGAGCTGCAGCTGATGGCAGTCGATGGCTTTTCCTATATTGCATGGCTTTCATTCCCAAGAGTTTTTTTTTTCCCTATCTTTTTGTGTGTGTGTGTGTGTGTGTGTGTGTGTGTGTGTGTGTGTGCGTAGTGTTTCCTCAAAAATTTGACCTGGTTATTAAACAAGTGGTTTTGTTAATATCTGCTGGCTGTGCATGAAAACTGCAGGGCCTTCCTGCAAGTTAAAAGGTGAAACTAATCGATTAAGGCAATCAAATTAGTAGGAAAATACATCCCACTCGATTCCCTGTATTGCTGAGATGGGCAAGAAAATCTTCATAATTACACAACTGCCCATTGTTGTCTTAGATATGCCCTCTAGATGATGCAGCAGGATGGTGCTAATGCAATTAAGTCCTGTGCTTTTTAATCAGACCTCTGACACAAACAAATTTTCACAGGGGAAAGAAATAAGCCCAACTTCCAAATCTGACTCACAGGTTCAAAGAACAATCAACAATCGATACTGTAACCTATTAAAGAGAACAACACACTCAAAATAATTCTTTTTATTCTTATGACACAGTAGACCGTAGTCAATATTTGTGGAACATGAACTACTCTCTCCTAAATACAGAGGCTTGAAAACACTTAGTCAAATGTCTGATGTATATCCTTCTTCTGTTGCAGAAAAATGCAGGCTTATCCCTTTGATGTAGCTTTAGAATGTATTGTACAAAACATCCCAATATTGACTGCAGGCAGTCCAAAACACACTTCAGCCGGAAGTTAACTAATAGCTTTTTTTTGTTGTTGTTGTTGTTGTTTTTTTTTGCACTTTCCATCCTCCACCCTCCCCATTTCAACATGCTTCAGAATTGCTGAGTATTAGGGGACTGCATCGAAGGAGAGAAAAGCTAATTTGGTAGGCGCAAATAGAGTTGGGAATGCTATTAATGGTCCTTTCCTCGGAGATGCTCTGCAACGGGGCCTCATCACTAAATCTGCGATTCCTCGCTCCCCTCACGCCACAAATTTTATAACAAGTTTTGAAGCTGGAGAGGGGTTTGTAGGTTGGCTGAGGAACAGACAGAAACGGGAAGCGGAGGGATGAGAGAGACCTCAAAGTGGTGATCAAAATCAGTGCTGTCATTCGTTAGCACTCTGAGTGGGGACCTTGTGGATAACAAGCAATGGGGCAATAAGCAGAATGAAGGAGTGTGAAATGATATGGGAACATGAACAGACAGCACCCCTGGCCCTCCTCAAAGGACCAGGACAACATGGCTGTCAACATCTATTTTGCTCCCATCATTAACACTATAACAGCATTGGCATGAAGTCCCCTTGCAGCCTCATTTCATCTCAGGGCATTATGGGAATAAGAGCCTGGAGTTTTAACTGTATTTTCAAGCACTGGAGTCCTGCATGAAGTTCCAATCTGCCATCTAAAATAACAATAACAATTTTTATTCTCTTTTCTTATCTTCAGGAATTGCTGGCACACCGGTGGTCTTCAACGTGAACGGAGATGCTCCCGGTCGCTACGAAATCTACCAATACCAGATCACAAATAGCACCACTGAGTACAAGATCATCGGCCACTGGACAGATCAGCTCCACTTAGACGTATGAATATTTTGATTATTAGTTGAGATATGTCTGGAAGATTGAACTTTTGAGGTTTCTGATATTGTGAGTGACAGATTTTTGTGCTTGTCACCAGGCTCAAAATTAGACTTTGACCATCAACCAAAATGATTCATCATCAGACATCCCATATTTGGCTGTTAAGCATTACTAATTCAACTCATATAGTCTTGACAAGAAAATAAAAAAGCACATGGCATTAAAGCTGCAATCTGCAGCTCCACCAACTGCAAAGATTGCTCTGACCATGACTTGTGTAGTACTGAATGGAGGAACTGGAGGAGGAATGTTTGTCACAATTATTCACAAGAAAAAACCTGCAATGAAGCGCATCCTTCATCAATTAGGAATGAGGCCACTATCTCAATACACTTTCCCCATTTGAATTAATTTTTCCTCCAACAGTACCACAGCAGCCTCTTAACTTGCAACCATTATCTGTGACATTTACAGCAACTCTAATACTGTCACACATAGTATTCATTTATTCACCTTCTCATAACTTATCACTGTTATCAAAGATTATGCGGGATGCATCTTGCTTATGTCTGGCTTTATAGGGCAACAGTTGACAGAATAATATTAATACTAAATCATCCTCTCTCTGGTTGGCTTTTAAATTTATAAACATACAGGCTAACAAATGCTTTTGGTCAATACAATATTTCCACAACATTTCCACTGACAATTACGATCATATAACACTCCTACGAAGTCAAAACACAAGGGCATGTTTCTACATTAACTTTATTTTGACATTTGCAATCATTAGTAGATTCAGTCTTGCCAGCTTCCTCTTCAACATATACATATGCATGGAGGAGAGAATCTGCAGTGTTGCATGTTTATATCAAAACAGCTTTGTTTTAAATGCCAAACTTTGTGAGGAACGATGTGCATGCATTATTTTAGTTGTTATGCATCATTTAAACATGAACCGCCAGGTTATTTTGTTAATGCAGAGACTGTATGTATGGCGTTAGTTTGTTGTAGGGTCCTGAGTTACTTCTGCAGACACATCGACTTAACAGCTCCACCTACATGACAATGGCCTCCATAAAAAATCAAGAATACCATATGGAGACTTTTTAGGCACAAAAACAATCATTCAAAGATGTTTATCTGAATAATTGACTACTCCCTATACATTTCTGCAACCTATTTCACTGAGTAAGGCCTTAACCAACTGCAATGTAATAAAAATTAATAAGCTCCATGCAACAGCACAGGCACATCATACTGTATTGCACTGTGTCAGAACTGCAGTGCCATGAAGCTACACTCTATTTACTTATCATTCCTCAAGTAAGCGCAACATTCCTTGGAAGTAATTAAACAGCAGTCGTCTCCCTGTTGAGTTATAATTCAGTGAGTTTACACAATGATGTCTCGATCCTGCCGAACTGCCGCTTTCATGTAGTGAATATCCCATTTACAGTTTGTTCATGCTATCATGCACTTCTGTGTGTAAACTAATCTACCAAGTGTTAATTGAATTGTGTCCTCATGCATTATGTAGTGCGTTGTTTAACATGTAAGAATTGAAACAATATGTAGTAAATTGTATTAATGTTTTTGCTATACTGACCCTCAAAGGTTTAAAAGTGCTTTTTATATTATGACTATGACCAAATGCATCAATACTGAGCAACTGCACAGTATTTGTTCTTACATAGTTTGGAATAAACTGGACATTTCTGCAAATTCTTCTCCTTTCTCATACTTCTCTCTCCAGATCAATGAGATGCAGTGGCCTGGTGGAACACAAGAAGTCCCTTCCTCTATTTGCAGCCAACCTTGCCGTCCTGGCCAGCGCAAGAAGACTGTGAAGGGAATTCCATGTTGCTGGCACTGCGAGAACTGTGATGGTTACCAGTATCAAGCAGACACGTACACCTGCAAGATGTGCCGCTTCGATTTGCGGCCCAATGAGAACCACACTGGCTGCGTTCCCATTCCCATTGTCAAGCTGGAGTGGAGCTCCCCATGGGCAGTCATCCCTGTTCTCATCGCTGTCCTGGGCATCATGGCCACCCTGTTCGTGGTCGTCACCTTCGTCCGCTACAATGACACACCCATTGTTAAGGCGTCGGGTCGAGAACTGAGCTACGTGCTGCTGACTGGTATCTTTCTGTGCTATGCTACAACATTCCTCATGATCTCCACTCCTGATGTGGTTATATGCTCGCTGCGAAGGATTTTCCTGGGCCTGGGTATGAGCATAAGCTATGCAGCACTGCTTACCAAGACAAATCGGATCTACAGGATTTTTGAGCAGGGCAAGATGTCGGTCAGTGCCCCTCGATTCATCTCCCCGGCGTCCCAGTTAGTCATCACATTCAGCCTGATATCAGTGCAGCTCCTTGGCGTGTGCATTTGGTTTGGCGTCGACCCGTCACAAGCCATCATCGACTACGAGGACCAGCGTACAGCCAATCCCGATATGGCCCGCGGCGTTCTGAAATGTGATATATCAGACCTGTCTCTCATCTGTCTGCTGGGTTATAGCATGCTGCTGATGGTTACCTGCACAGTTTACGCCATCAAGACCAGAGGGGTTCCTGAGACATTCAACGAGGCCAAGCCCATTGGCTTCACCATGTACACCACCTGCATTGTATGGCTTGCCTTCATCCCCATCTTCTTTGGGACCTCACAATCAGCAGAAAAGGTGAATATTTGATTTATGGTGGAAGCATAAAATAGCCAACCAAGTCTGCTCTATTCTTACAATTTATTGTTTTAGATCTGTACACAGAAGCCAATGTGCTCACTAAGCTTTCAGCAAATGCATAGTATTTACAAAGAGCACAATGGCAGCAAGTCAATTAAATTCACTTGTGCATGTTGGAAGTCAGTTTTCCATTTTGAGTTCTTTTATATTTCCTCTGCGCCTCATTGTGAAGAAAATAGCCACTCAAATTATGTTTGTTGTATAGCATCAGCCTCTTGTGTTTGTGGATGCTGCCACTATTCATCATGAGATGATGGGCTTTGTGCTCCACAGTGGGGATTACAAGGCTTTTAGAGCCGACTTGTGAGGATAGTTCATTCACCTCAAGTTTGCTTGGATAGATTTTCTTTAGTTATGTTTCTGTGTGAGTTTGATTTTAGCTTCACTGGGTGGGAGTACCAAGTAGTCAATCACTGCACATTCATGCACACAGAAACAGGTAACACATGTTTATGAAGTAGCATTAAAGTACTGTGTTTCTCTTCAGTTGAAAGCTAATCAAATTACCTCAAACAGTGCTAATATTGAGTTGCTCAACATGATGTACATTAAAAAGCAGGAGGAACAGAAACAAACTATTATGTAGTACAAGAATGCTTTTGGTGCTGTATAATAAAACAAACATGAGAACATTTAGACTGCAACATAAAAGTAGTGGCAAGGTAGTGGATAAGTGTCCATGGACATAAAGATATGAGAGGCCAGTGCCCAACACCTGTTGTAGTATTAAAGGTTGATAATTCAGTCTATTAAGAATAATATCCTGTTGCCCACACAAATGTTTGAGATTTATCATACTCTCTAGTGCTATTTTAAGAGTGCTATTTTTCCTACTGCAGCCCATTAACATCTTTGATGAACATAATGTAGTGTCTGTCATCATCTGCCCCTTTGTGCTTTAACCAAGTAATGTGGTTACCAAAAATTTGTCATTAGAGAGATCAGGATGGGAGAATTGGGAGAACAGAATATTTTTAATTTAATCATGTTTTAGGTTTTGTTTGTGTACAGCACAACTCAGATCTCATATTTCATAACTCTGTGATCACCTTGAGGCAGTATCCAGTTGGTCCTCCCATTGATAAGGTCAATTCCTTTAGCATCAACAGGCAGCAGACTATTGCCCAATTGGTGACTTGACTCTCTTTCTGTACTTTGTTGTTGATGGACTATAAAGCTGTTGGCAGGGGCAAACAGAAAGGAAAAGAAAGGAATATTCAGTCAACTGGTTTACATTTCAACAGGGACAATCACTTCAAAGTTACTTCAGGAAGCATCTAACTTTTCACACAGCGTGATCAATTGCTGTTATTCCATGCATGTAACAGCCAGAGATGAAACAGGCGGCCAAGATACAAAACAATCTCTGTTTTTCACTTGTATTCTGCCACTGAAGAGCAGGTGGATAAACAGAGGGGAAATTACTTTCAATCTAACAGGGTTTCCAATGAAACTAATTGGCATTTGGACAATTCGGACTTGTTATGTTGTTATCACAAAGAATGGAGGTCAGCATTAATTTACACCTGAAAAACCTTCAGACAGTCTAACAGTGAAAGAACATCTCAAACTCTAAATACCTCAAGACACATCCTAACAGGATTGAATAAGACCCTAAACTTAGTTTCCTGGATTTCCAGAGAAACAACATACTTTTATTTCCTTCGTATCCTGTTCATTAAGTACAGTCTTGTATAGATTATTAAATATCAATCCATTCTGTTGAAGGCTGCTATCCATAAACTTGTGTTTTACTGAAATACGATATTCAATAGCCCATCTATTAATAAATGAAAACATGATATGTCCTACTATGATCTGTCCTTAAATTAAACAAAACTAAACAAAGAAACAGTCTGCATGTTTGGAACCAATCCAGATTTGAGTCAATAGGCCTAGTAGCACAGGTGCTACTAATATTAACATTAATGATGGTCTGGCTCTGTTCAAGTGTCCCAGTGTCATGGCGGTGTGACAGTGAACCGGCATGCACAATACTAGTAACCATGACTTAAGCCAAAGCAGCCACATGGAGTTCACCCATTTTCTTATTTAGATCTTTTCAGCTGCGACATGTCAAAATATCTTCTAGAAAAAAAAGGCCACGTGTGCCTGGGGCCAAGTGGAAGTAATACAACAAAATGTTTTGCATGTAATTTAATGCGGCCTGTCTATATTTAGAAAACAGACAAAAGATCCACACACTTTTTGCCATCGCTTGATTATTGATCCAGCAGCTGTGACGTTTTTATGACATGTGCTCTCCTCCCCACTTGTTTTCTATACCAGAAACCTTAAGTCAAACATTAAATGAGGACCTGGAAGAGCTGTGAGAGTATTTCGTTCACATACTTTTCATGTGATAGGTAGGGACAGCTCTGGCAGGTGTCAATGACAAGAGATTTGATGCTCGATGACAAAAAGTGAAGCATCCTGCTTCCAGAAAGAAACTTCATAATGGTTCTGCCTGCTGAGGTATCTGTCCCTAGCCCTGCTCTCTCACTGTGCCGATGGAGCAGATTGGCAATCATATCGGCGTGTCAGGGAAAAATTTATGTCACCGGGGCGTATGGAAGTGACAAGGGTCTTGGCCCCTCACAGAGTGACTCCCACCTGTACTCCAGAGGCAGCAATATTGTTCCGCACTACCCCAGGCCACGGTAATCTTCAGGAGATTGCGCCCCCCCCATCACCGTTGGGTATGCTCATGTGCTGCTTGCAATATGATAGAATACAATGCCCTATCACTTCCATTCTGCACTGACATCTTTTTTTTTTTTCTTAACTGACATGGATTTAGCTTAATTTGTGCAAAGGCACTTCTGTAGGTTTTATTTTACTACATCAACATTACAGCTACTGGACAGGTCATGCTATTTATTTCATTTTATGTATCTGCTTTGTCACTGATCTGACTGAATGCCCTACAAAACAATACCCACCTAACCCATACAAAACACTACATAGCTAGAGTAGCCACACAAATGCCCTACTGAAACACATACAAATAATTTGAAATTTCTAGAGAGTAATACTGACATTTACCCAAAGCTGACCAGGGTGCTAAAAAAGTTTGTGAAAAACCTGAAGCATCTTAAAATGAAGAGAAAATGTTGTGAGTTCATACAAACAACATGTCATAACCCCATGGTGGGAAACATTCATAACTGCCGATGTGTCGGCGTGGTTCAGGGCCCCGTGGGCTATTCCCATGCCAAACAACTAGTCATTTGTGATGTCTGAGAACAATGTCAGACAAAACCTCAGGCAAGTCTCTTTGAAGGATGTCTGCCAGTTGTATTCCACTGTACACTCTTCTACTGTGTTCATCAGCTTCGAGGACCCCGCAATTTTCATCCAAGAGGTACATCAGTTCTTCCTTCATCTGAATTTTCCATCCCATAATATTCACTGCTCAATCATAAAGTCATGTGATTTGCCAGAGGAGAGGCTGTCTGGGGGCCGCAAGGACAAATGGGTTTCACTATCAGTCAAAAATACTAAATTGGAAAGTAACACAGAGAAAATCTCAAGGCCACTGTTACACTGCGACTTATTTGTCAATATGCTCCTGTATAGACACGTAAACATCTGTGCAGAAACTCAAATGAAACACAAATACAAGTCACATATAGTGTAGAATGAAATGCTGCAAGTAGTGAGTTTCACCAGTAATCAGGAAAGCCACAACCTTCACCTCAGTTTCATGGTGGATCAATATGGTCAGCTACACCTGCAGCATAAGCCTTGAACAAATTGAGGAAAATATCATACTATCTATAAAATCTGACAGAATTATGAGCCACTCTAAATGAAAAGTAGAGCTAGTGAAATTATCTTTACAGTGGATTTATTGCAGGATTGAAGCTGAACTGATAGGGAACTATCATTAGCCTTGTGTTTTCTAAGTGATTCCCTTGCCCTGCGCAATTAGCAAAACAGCAGTATATACAAAATTGTATCACCTCCCGTCCTCTGTGATAGATAGGAGGACTGCTCAAGGAGGGAATGTACATTTTTCAAGTTCTAATAAAGCCTCTCCTCCCTGCTGCAAACTTCTCCAGACTACTGCAAAGTATTTCTGGGTTTTTAAGAGAAAAAAGTCTCTCAGACTAACGGCTGCTGCTGTTAGTTTGAGAGTCTAAATTTTCTTACTTTTTTTCTTTGCCAGTGAGTATACTGTCCTAAGTAATACGACAACAAGACTACACCTCGACAATAAGAGAGCTCTTAATCTCCAGTGCATTTGGTTTCAATTTCTGAATTCACACACACAACACAACACTTTGCACACACTTCTCTTCAATATTAATTCACACACACAGTTGTCCCTTGGCATCCATTAAAATTACAATAGTACACATTTGTGCAGTTAGAATTGCATTATTTAACAGATTAATACATATCAGTCTTGTCATTGTGCAGATTATTGAATAAAAGCTTTTTAAATGCCTTAGAAATTGGAAATGTATTTTATTTTGTAATAATAAATGACTAGTAAAGCTCCTGGGTCCCACCGCAACAGGGCAGGTTCATACATAAAATCAAAAAAATCTAGCAGCCAGCCTGGCATCTACACTGAGTAAGCCTTCAATTAAATCAAATGACTGCTTTAGACTAGGTAATAGACCTTGTTGACATTTTTGACAAAAGACATTTTGACTTGTTATAGTGTGAAAACCACAGGCGTAAGTAATAACATTAATGAGGTCTTCATTCTATATAGGTGCAAATATATATTTTTTTTCTGGTTTAAAAAGGTTATTTTTTCCCCTCGTTCAAAGTCATGGATGGAGGGATGCACAAAGTGCACAACTGACACATCTGATACCAGGATTTGCAACCATAGTCCAGTCCATGGTTAAGGTTAGGGAAAGATAGTGGCAATTAAATACAATGCGTCTGATGTCACTGTGACTTTTTCTGTATTAAATGGACCACAATCTTTCCTTAGTCTCTACAAGTGGACTACAAGATCAGATATTTTGGTGAAAAACAAATAGATTGTCTGTGACATATTCAGTGTACATATTTCCAACTTGCCAAATATGACAATTGACAACATATCCTCATGACGTTAATAGAAAAACAATATGGTTGTAACTGCATTTCCTTCAAAAAATATATATTCTGTTGCAAATTAGTTGTAAACTGACATAATTTCTTGGAGATGGGGTTGCCCTTCAACGGTTTTACAGATGTGTCTTTTATAGTGGCTGTATGCAAAATGCTTTCAAGGCTACAGGACTTTTGTGATGCAGTACCACATCTGGCCACGGGGGGCGAATTATCAGCAAGGCTGAATTTGTCACGCCATATCCAGCCCTCTTAATACTCTACATCACTGACATAGCATATTGTCATGTTTGTCATGGCTGAGGATGAACGGCTCTGCTGTAGAAAATTCCCACCACAGGAAGCTGATTTAGTTGTCAAGCAGGTGCAGTGTCAGTGTGACTGCAAGAAGACCCCCTAAGGGGTGATGATGCAAGACTATTTTAGAAGAAGGTGACCGATAATATAAATACTACTCTTAGCTCTTCCCCATGCTGTCTGCATGCTGTCTGATAACCACTTCCCATTGGAGACATACTGTATATACATCTGTTAGGAACTGGTATGAGACCATTTGTCATCAGTCATAATAAATTAAGCCAGTTACCAGATGCATGATTGGCATAGTCTGATGTGCTTTGAAGACACAAAGGGGGCTTTGCCAGAGAGTGCAGAAATAAATATTAAAACAGAAGTAAATGGAATCAGAAAATGGTTAAAGCTCACTATGTACTGACACACGGGAGAGAGCTGTTTACCAAACTCCATCATTTGATGTCTCAATGCTTAGCATTTTTGGGGGGTGGGGGGTGGGGGGCGTTAGGGAACTTAGACATGAGCTAGTATAGAGTGACAGGAAATGCTGGACTAGAGAGAGAGAGGCAATGATGTGAATGTTTCCTCAACTAGATCTGAACCCTGGGCATTGCAATTAGATGGTACACATGGACTCCTAGGCCCCTTGGATGCCTCATTTTGAGACAAAAATTCCATAACAGGAAGCATATGGACAGAAAATTACCTTGCAATGATGAATCTGGCAAACCACCAGTATTCGTCTACTGCCAAAGACACGTATGTACAGGAAGAAACAAAAATCTTGGCTACTGAATAAACACAGGCCTAGCGTCAGGTGTAATCATTAAAACATGTTGGTTAGACTTCCTGATTTTAACATGAAACACAGTAAAAAAAAAAAAAAAAAAAAAAAGGTAACTCTGACAGGGTTCAAGTAGAAGTCACACATAAGCGCTATGCTAAAAGCTTTAATCTAGAAGTTGTTTCACTGGTGATAAGTTATTTCTCTCTCTGGCCTGAAAGGTGCCCCGTCCTCACAAAAGAAAAGCATTTACACTTAAATCATGGCCTTTCCATCCACATTTCATCAGAGATGGATCTTACACTTACATGTGCCTGAGAGGGTAAAATTATTTTGAAAGTTGGGTGATGGTTTTACAAAGTAATAAAAACTGTTTAATAGCAGACGCTAATGCATATTCATATAGCAATACAGGCAAGAAAAATAGGCCAAAGATAACATGGTGCAGGTATAAGTTGGGGAAAAAGAAAAAGATTTTTTAACAGTGTCTTACGTAATAGCTTATGTGTTTGCTTGCTATTAAGAATGTACTGCTAATCTAAAGCCTTTAATATCATCAGAATCAAATGTCAGGCACCGCTGAATTGTTTCTAAACCTCTGTTAACCCCAGTTACCCACTGTCTATGATACTCACATAGTAAGCAATGAGATTCTGGAGTGGATTTTCCTGTTCAATTTCTCATGCATGGTTTATAAGCCCAGGATGCACTGTTCTCCATATCATTTCCCACAAATTACCAAGAAAACGCCACATCTTTTCAATATTTCCCCATTAAATGTACCATCATCATGTCGACATTCCCATTGTGCAAATGAATAATTACTGCTCATGAGATCATTTAGGGAATACATGCTGAAAATAAAAAAGGTTTCCCTCATTTGAAATATCACTTTAATATTTCCACTCTGCTGCTCTAGCCAGCGAGTGGGTATTTTATTTCTTCCCCAGGAGGAAAGCATTAAATGTGGCTGAGGTGTTTCTCTCTCAGTGTGGCGAAGACACATATACCCAGATGCCAAGGCTGTGGTTAAGTGTATACTGAATTTACCCCTGCTGGATTTTGGTGCATCATAAAGCACAGTGTGCTGAACGAATGGGGTCAAAAATATTCTTCGGCTTTCCCTTAGTGGTCAAACACTCCATGGTCGTCCCGTATTTCTCACATATTCCCTGAGTTGTCCCAACAGCTGTATGTGACGTTCCATTAATCTGAACTCCATGCACATGTGTGTCACTCTGTGTGACTGATGCAGCTTCTGTCAACTAATGCTGCCACCAGACAGGGGTTTACTGTGAGTGATGGAGCTAGAAGGCTGCAAAGCTCTAATGACAAAGGGAATGAAACTAGGCCAGTTGGAACTACCTTTTCTATGTAAGGCTGTATTTTCTCATGATATAAATAATATATAATGTAGTTATTTTGTAATGTAAAAATGGAAGTTTCACATCCCAAAATACATCTGTTAAATGAAAAAATCTGAGTTTATTTTGTAATTTTAGTTAGGTAGCATAGTATTTTTTTCATTAAATCATTCTCACTCTATCACAATGTACATATCCTACTTTAACCATTTTTTTCAAACTTCTTACAGGAGGTAAAAATAATATACTAAAGACCGGAAGGGGGAAAATATCCTGGGTAGAACAATAAATCATAATGACAACCTACACACTGTTTGGTGGCCCATTATAGCATGCCTGTGGCAGAAATTTCATTTGGACCTCCCTTGACTAGTCACAAAAATGTAGTGATCCCTCTGAAATACTCTTACTCTAGTTTCTTCTCAATGAATGATCTGTTGTCTTGACTATGTGCTCTCCCTCTCTAGTGAGGATTCTGATGGGAAAGTAGCACTGGACTTTAAGATGTGACAAAAATTAAAACCCCAAGGAAAATTTCAACTTGGCCGTATAAGATACAGTAAACATCAACTTAAAGTCAGCACAATAAAGGATTCTGGTAGTTCAGCACTGCGATACTGTATGCCCTAAGATATCCACGAAGAAATCAATGTATTCATTCCCAAAAGACTAAACACTAGAGTTTGAACAGTTATCAGTGGGCTACACTGCAGTAAAAGTGTTTACAAAACTTCACCAATTTGTCATAGCTTCCCTGTGACCAGTCCAGTATTATTTGAGAATACCTGAACAGTGTAAGGATGCGTGATTCCTCCGAACATGTACAGCACCACATATGTGTCTTTGAGCTCTTCCAGTGTGTTTGACAGTTTTACTCCTGATGGTGAAACGCCTATCTATTTGGTATTTGGCCAGAGAGGTGCAAAGAACTGAAAGTTTCATTTCAGAGTGACAGGCCAAAGTGACATTTCGGTATTTTGGTGAAAATCATTCCACAATGCCCTCAGAGTACAGTCTGACAACCAGGTCCTTTTCAGGCACATCACTCATCTGACCATGACTCATCATTTGGTGATTCTGTCAACAAGCACAAACTAAAAACTTCAGAGTGGGTAAGAATTATTTTAAATAATGTATATAGACCATATAAATGAAACACTTTATATGTGATTATAACAGGAATATCAATAAAATATACTATAGTGAGCTAAAGGGTGATGGGTAATCATGTTATCCACATTCTGTAATATCATCGCTTTACAGTTTATCAAATCCCCACAGTCACCTGACAACAGCAGGACAGATGTGTGTGATTTGAAATGTAAGAATCATTATAGATGTCCATCCACAGTATTTACTTTGATTACACCCTGTAACATGAAATAAATGAGCAGCACTGAATGTTGGACATTGCTACAATGAAGTTACAACAGTAGCCTGACGGGGATACTTTTTGTTAGCAGCAAACCATCAATGCACTGAAAATAGTCACAAAAAAAAAGAGCTACAAAAGCAATTCATCTTGAAGGAAAGCCATTAACAGTTTATGCATGTCCCAAATGCCCCCCCCACCCCCCAGGAAGAAGTGCATGTTCAATTTGTTAGAACAAGAGCATCAGCCTGCCTCTTTATAAATGTTTAAAGGGCTTGTGTATCTTAAGATGACATGTGGTATTTTAGCATATATTCCCAACAAGTTGAAGAGTTTATGGACATGCTCCATCAAACAATCAGATGGAGAAAGTCTCTGCACGAGAATCTGATAATTGAAATTCAAATGAGCACATATCTACAACAAACATTTAAATCACCCGGGAAGAAACTCATTATGCATAATAGCAGCCTTTTCATGGACCTCAAATAATCTTAACAAACTGCATGACAGCATAATGGAACCCTGTTGAGGAAAGATAAATATTCCATCAGCAACACTCGTCTCCCTCTTTAAAACTGCAGACACAAACACTGTGTACAAGTTTGTTCAGCCAACAAACAAGAGCTCCTCACCTGTCTGTGGCTGAAATTAGATCAACAGTGGAAGGGATAATAGTGAATACAAGTATCGTTTACTGCTAGAAATTCTCAAAATTTTAAAGTTTCAAAACTGACTGACTGACTAACTATTGTATGAAACTGTATAGACACAAACAACAACTGAACACAGTATAACTTCACATTTAGGAATGGATTCTAATAAGCAGTTCCACTTTAGATCCAGTTCCAAGTCGGTAAAAATACTCAGAGTTGTTAAGCTCCACAGGCAGTCAATCATCTATCATATCTTTCATTCAGAATTTCACCTAAGGCAGGGACATGCATTATGACAGTGAACAGACTATGATTTGGGCATGACAAGCGGTCAGAAGTTGTTGGAACGGGTCTGTTCCAGGTTGGCATAGTTGGTGTAGGTAGTCCAGAGAGTGTACAGAGTGTGTAATATGTAAAGATTCTGATTTTAAGTATTTGCCAGTTGCTGCCAGTTGTTCAGATAAAGATTTTTTAAAACACATTTTTTGATATTTGTGACTGACATTGGCGACCTATGTCACTTGTGTTGTACATAAACAGCGTCACCTAACCTAAAGTACGCTTCAGTTCACATTTTCATTTAAAATTCTTGTAGGATATATGATTACACCCAAACATTGTATTCATACGTCACCACATGTAAACAGTGCAAGCTGCTATCTATGATTGTTTTGGTTTAAGAACACACATTAGCTGGCATTCTCATGGGATTTGGGGGGGGTCATCTACCACAAGGACTGTGGTCGTTATGTGCGGTTCATCCAGTCTTTGTATGTTTTAGCTAGTCTTCAGGTTTGTCCTGAGCCTTAGACTGTTTCTTTTGCCTCTTTCTGACACTAAGGAATCTGTAGAAAGAAAATAAATAAATACAGGTGACACACATGCTAATTCAAGACTGAGACAGAGTGTCTCAGCACACACGTTCCAAAATGTGGCATTAATTTACCAGTCAACAAAATCCCTTGCTTAAAAAAAAAAAAATAATAATCTATTGTCAGTGATGTTGACGTAAAAACTTGTGGCATTTTGACATCAGTGTTCCACCTCAACCTGCTGCCAGCATTGCACCGAATTCTGTGACCCATTCTGTGACCTGTAGCAGTGCAACAATTTGTCCGTCAGGTAATGTTAAGTGCACTGTGCAGCTATTTATTTAGTTTATATTTGCTGAGGGATAACGTGGAATTAATATTATTTCCATTGTGTTGTTTTTACTTTAGCTCCTCCAGCTTCTGCTGCTGCAGCACAGCCCCACAATGACGACCAGAGAGCATTTCCCCTCACAGCAAAAGGAGAAATGAGTTAGGACAGGGTTAATGAATGTCACAAAGCAGTGATAAAATATGTGGTGCAAGCCCTATGCCCTTTTATCACAGGGGAATCTCTGTGGTTTAGGTTATGATACAAAGTGAAATAAACAGTTATTCAATTTATTCAGTTTATTAATTTATGAGGTTTAAAACAGTCAAATTACACACTCCAGAAAGTTCTATCTTCAAATGGAAATCTATTATATAGCTTAAAAGTTGCTTTAGTACTAGATTATATTCCTTATTTTCTACATGTACACAAATTTACCAGACTACCCTGATATTTAAAGCATACAAAATGCTTTTGCATATTAAATGATGTCTGATGTGCTTTCTCACAAAAGTTCAAAATTCACACTTCTATAAGTACATACTCAACCATGATTGGCTTCCAAACTAGTTGCAATGTCACAACATATGTTCATGTCTTAAACTCAGATTTTAAGAATTGTGCACAGAGAAACTTCCCTCTTTCAGCAATGATATAGATTCAGCTACTGTTTTTTTCTAAATCTGGCACGGCACCATGGATTGATAAATAAATTTGAAATTCGTTCTAAATAAGATCAGAAAATAAGGGCTCCCAATCCGAAAATGAGTCGCACTTCTGAAAAGGTATTGTGTATGCATTTCATTTTGGACTGAATGATTGGTGGAAAAAAGCGAGTATCTCTCCTTTCTACAATGGATGTTCTCTGTATATGGCTATTAAACACTGTTACAAAATGTTGCGTTTGAAAATGTCAACTGTTTATGACTGACTTTGCAGGTGCAGGTTACCACGTTACACTTTTACTCCCTTCTGAATTTAATATTCCTCTGGCAAAGCATATTCACAGCACACCTAGGAGGAGGACTTGGCTTGTCTATCAGTAGATAACGGAGCTCCACCTTAAACTTGGTAGTTATTCGACCTCTGTCTGGAGTTCGTCGTCCTTAATCAGTTTAGAGTGGTGCATAGGGCTCATGTTTCAAAGTAAAAACTACTTCCGTGTATATCTTGAGATTAGTCCTACTGCTTGGCAAATGCAAAGGGAGTAGGCCTCCCTTTGTTCCTATATGTACTGGTCATACTAGCCTCAACAAGTATTGGACAAGAATTTTTCAAACTCCATCTTACATTAAAGTCAAATTACGCCAAAATCTTCTGGTTTGCTCTTTTTGGGAGTGCATTTAATTCTGAAACTACATACTTTAGCCTTTTGTGCAGTTGTTTGTTGACTATCATTGAACAACTTCATGGCTGTGGTTTGCCTTTCTTACAACAGACACAGATGTGTGGTAGAAAAGTGGCTGGGTCGATTGAGTCTAGTGTATATGTTCAGGTGTGGGCTCAGGCGTGCTGAGTGAGATCAAAAGAGCTAGTCAGCTAATGAATTCATTTGTTGTGGAACAACAGGATTAGCAATGTAGAGGTTGACATCTCAGTCAAATTACTCTGTCAAAGTCCTGTAAATTGCATTATCAGTGCAGATTATGAGCTCCTTCTAAAATGCCGATTAGCTCCTGGTTTCACAAATAAATAGTAGGCAAGTAAGTTGCAATAATAATATATTCAAAAATAAATCAAATACAGGTTTGCTAGTGCCTTAATGGACCTTAGGTGTAGGGCTGGTGAAGAGAAACTGCATTCATTTTAAAACTAATCTTTTTATGCCATTATATAGTGAACTGCTGCAGCTGAAGACACCAACCTTAACTTGGTTTATATTTATATGCTCTTTTATCCTACTGCCTTGTGAACATATTATTATTTGCGCTCTCTTTACAATCCCACATTGAAATTCCCCATGGATAGGGCATGGTCACATTCAGACATCTGAATGAGTACCCACATCTCTAATTTCTTTCAACGGTTGCCCAATGGCCCGGCTGTCCAACAGCTAAAGAAACAATTGTTCAATCAGGGTTTGTAAAAAGACGTTTAGAGTGGAGAAATCATCTTTCTATATAGCTATGCCAGAAAATGCATTAGCTAGATAACTACTAATGGATCATTGATGGTCATTTTGCGACTTACTTATTTGCAACAAATACCCTACACCATTACAAACAGAATTTTCCTAAAAGAAACTGATTTCAGGCTGAATGAATGAATTGCAACATATTGAGCCAATTTATTATTGTTATCGGGCTGTGTTCCAAAGCCATTACAAACAAATTAACATAAATTGCAGTTATTACAGTTCACAGGTTCAGTTTCTCTCCCAGGGCTGTAAAACTTTGTGTAGATACTGAACAAACCTGTGAAATCCTGTACTATTAGCTCTCCTCCCTTCTCAACAAAAATCAAAGACTCTAAGTTTGGAACAAAGAAAAAAGAAATTCCCTCATCCTCCATGCTTGCCAAAGCAGAAAAATATGATGAAAATATGGACTCTGTTTGGTCAACTCACAGTCACCGAATTACAGTCTACCAGAATCTTTAGGCCTTGTTCAGACCGATGCAAGCCCTCCAGCAAAGAACTACATGAGTCTGCGTTGGTTTACTTGCCAGAGGTACTAGTGAGAGAATAAAATATGAAACAAGAAGTCCAGTTTGGAGGTGAATCAGGCAAAAAGATACCACACTGTGCTTTATTTCTCACTGAGGCAGGATTGCACATCTGGATCTGATGATAAATGGGCGGATATATTTTCTATCACCTCTGACAATCCAGGTTTCCTTTCCAAACTCATGCACTCTTTTCTAATAAAGAAACTTACTCTTACTTTAAACCACACTGTTTTACTTGAGTTATAAAAGTTTATATTCCCCAAACCAAGCCCTAATATCCATCCTAACCTTGTGTGAAAGTGTCCAGTAAGTGGCGGAAGAAATTGTCATGTTTACACAATTTGCATGCACAATGTGTATACTTTTCACAAAAATGTATGAGACTGTTGCAGTGTCAAAGCATTTCCCTTATGGTTGAGCCTTGATATAAAAGTGAAACAAAAGAAAGATGTTATAGAGAGAAGGTTCGGAAAAACATCACTAACCATCATCGTTATCCACTTCTCACTCAATAATTGTCAGTGATGGTTTACTGGAAAATTGAGCCAAAGAGGTTGTACACTGATTGTTGAGGAAACCACAGGGGACTCATCAGGTGAGTCTCCAAGTAAATTAAAACCAGCCCTGACACAATACTATGTACAAACACAATGAAGTGATGGACAGACAGTATTGTATCACATTACTAATCAGTAATCTGAAGATAATCACTGATGCTGTTGAAGACATTTTACATGCAACTTCAAAGAAGATAAAGAGCATTTGAGGTCATTTCCTAACAAACAGAGGCTCTTTTGTCATGATTATGTAGCTTCTACCGATATCAACATAACCTAGCATTAAGTCTGACAGCACAAATATGAGTCAGCATCAAGCTCCAGTGCACGTTACTTAAGCGACTGATTCTGCTGAAACTAGGACTGCATTCAGACCCATCACACCAAGATGAGAGGTAAATGGGCTGTAGAGGAGGCATCCACTCTAAGTGACAGGGAGGCCACAAAACACATTCCCCTGGTGCCTCTGAAGTGCTCTGACTGGCAGTAGCATATCATTTTCTGTCGATTTATTCTGAAGGATGTGTTCACCTGACCCGCAGATGGGGGCATTTGTCTGACGGTCAGCGGAGTGCAATCAGAATTCATTTAACCTCCACTCCAAAAATCCAACGTGCCGTCTATTAAATGTGGAGAGAGCTTACTTTTGAACTTTACTATGAACCACTGAGTCACACTTACTATTCTATTCAGCCCTGTCGCAATCCACGTACAAACTTATTCACTCGTTAATTATTAGATTGCAGGCCACATTTTATAAGATCTTTCCTGCTTTGTGTGGTGTGGGTGTTTAAAAGCCAGACATTATGCTTATGATAACTACCACACACATTGGTGTTATACATTAGAGAATCACTAAACTGCTGTTTTTGGAATTACATGTATACAATTTAGATGCACTGTGTTGTGACTTTTAAAAGAGAATTTCAGTTATTTAATCCAGACATTATTAAAATGTTCCCTACCACTTAGGTACCACTTACCATCGTTAGTTTTAGTAAGGAGAAACTGCAACTGGCATCAAAAATAATCATGCATCAATGTAGGTCTTCAGAAACCATTCAAATCAGGAATCTTGCAGTATACCAAGACGTGGGCCGGTGTATTATATATTCATTCAATTGTTTCATTAAATGTGGGAAAAAAATGACAGTTTTTCTGTTTTCATCTAAAAGTGGGTCATCTAACAAAAAAGCATAAACTAAAAAACAAGACTTACTTCTGTTTTGTGGATTTCTACTTACTAATAAATTTTTTAAAGATAATTGAATGAATGGATGAGACACAAACACACGTCTTTGTGTTCTACTGATAAAGTTGCAAGGCCTGCTCAGTATGGTTTTACTGATTGAATGTCTCTTATCTACAGTGCATTTGTGCCAGAAGTAAGACTGTCTATTCTCACCATAACATAATGCTTACATTTTCTTAAAGTTCCTTGAAACCAAAACTATCAGTGAGTGCACAACCAACAAACAAGTCTTCCAGATTGAAAACATCATCAATACATGCCCACTAGAATGACACTACACTAGAATGAAGTGCCTTCCAAAAACTCTTACAAATCACTGTTAAAAACAAAAGATAGTTAAGGTTTGCTTAGGTTTAGGAATAAACAGCATGGTTAAGTTAAAGGAAAGATACTTATAAAGGTAGTGGAGCTTTGTCTCATCATAATTACGACAGCCAGTAGAGGGTTTTGTCACTGGAATGTAAACATACGCCATTTTGAGGCACCCTGGGTTGAAAAACAGTGCACTTACTCTACAAGTAGTAATCAAATAAGCTTGTGACAAACAGTAAGAGTGGCGTTGTCATTTGCTCTTTGTTAAGCTGATGGAGGTGACTTTTTCACAACATGTTTGTACTAATTTCACAAAAATGCATGAGACTGTTGAAGCATTGTCAAAGCATTTCCCTCACAGTTAAGCCTTTGTAGCACAGATATAAAAGTGAAACAAAAGAAATATGTTATGGAAACACACAAACTTTCATTGGTATTGATCTCTCACTCGTTGGTTTACTGGAAAATAGAGCTAAAGGAGTTACTGATTGTTGAGGAAACCACAGGAGACTCATCAGGTGAGTAAATTAGAACTGGGCCTGAGGCAGTGCTGTCTACAAACACAATGAAGTGGTAGACGGACACGATTGTCTCACATTACTAATCAGTAGTCTGAGAAGATAATCACTGATGTCCATTTAATCAATTCAAATCAATTTCATCTTGTGATATCAAGATGGAAAATGACTTTAGCTTGTGACACAACAAACATAAAGGTTACAATAAGAGTAGCATTGTCAGTTGAACTTTGTTAAGCCAATGGTGGTGACATTTTTCAAGGTCTCTGGCGTTTGTTGTTTTGAAAGCTTTGATATTAGGTGTGAAATACTTTTTCAAAGATTCCTGGAAAACTTACACTTATATTAGACTCTCCTCTTGACAAGATATTGAAGATTACATTTCACCCACTCAACTTATCAAGTCTCATTTACTTCCATACTTCTCTGCCTGTCGGCCCAGTTAGAGAGGCATTTCACACTGGATGGGTCGAAAACAAAACTCCCATGGGGCAGAGTAAACAAAGCCAGGGAATATACTGTGCACAGTGTAATCTGTATGCAGCAGCAGGTAGATACATGGAACCAGGTATTTACTGTAAATCAACTGCTCTGTTTTGAGTACATGAGTGAAGGTCACGTCTATGAGTTCCATTAAGATCCAATTTCAACCAATTACCTCCAATTATTCATTATTATCTCCACATTTAGAAACAACACATTTATTTCTAATTACTTCCCTGTTTAAAATCCCTTTTTGTTCAAATAGGTCTTAGAGTTCAGAGACATCCAGAGAACATGCACCTTTTCACTTTTCTCTTTTACTGTGATCAGCAGTGCATGCCAAAGAAGGTGTTTCATGGGGCTCAGACCTGGGCACCCATCTACTTCATAAATTGCTTTTCAACAGGGGGTGATCTGGTGGTATTATATCGGTTAATTACCACTTTCTTGCAAGATTTTCATGCAAACCACTTCAACTTGAAGGTTTCTGAAAAATTAAGATTAACAACCTTTCTGTATTTCCAAAATTGAACACTCTTTTAGTACCACTAAGTTACCTCGATGTTTACAGAAATTTTAGCGATTTTAGATTCATTAACGGGTCTTACCACATGCCTGCCATGTGTGGTGAGAGAACTGGCTTGGTTGGACTGGTGAAAGAGGAAAAAAGCAAAAAAGCAACAGCCACACACCCCTGATAACTCACCTTTCAAAGCTATCTATTAATTATTATTATTAAAACTAATAATAATTGATGGCGAGGCAATTATGTAATACGAGAGAGTAGATACATTTATATAGTCTTACAGTTGGCCTTTGAAGTGCCTTTGAGGTCAACCACAATGCTGATGTGGCCCAAGATGAAATTGAGTTTGACACCCCTCATTTGCTTCTGATAGAGACTTAATTACACTGGGAAATACTCATTTTTACGTGTTTTTTTTAAAATGTGTTTTCCATTTTGTAACTAATGTGAAAGTTCTGCACTACAGTTTAAAATATACATTAAAATATAGCCATATTTTTGCAATAAAGGATATCATTGGGGCAGAGATTTGAATAGGTAATATCAATAAGAAAAGCAATAAAAGAACTGTAAATAGTAGTAACGTCACAGACGCCCCATTTAGCAGTGAAGAAACATTAGGGTTGTCCCCTTTAGCTGCTTTACAGTACACAGACAGACCAGGACCAGAAGTGTGGCAGGCTGAAAACTTTACAAACTGAGTCTTGCCTTTAAATGACTGAACCACAAAACTGTGATAGAAGTGAAGACAGGTGATGGAAGTCAGACAGTACAAGGCGGGGCAGCGCAACTCGTTGCCACTGGCTGCTCTGTTACTCTCAGCTCCAGTGTCCATCTGACAGTGCTGTCAGCTGCCCAGCAGGAAAAACACTCCACAGAGTGGTAGGATTTCATAAATGAGTTACAGCCAGGATGCCAAATTTAGCTTTCTCTGACTGTGTGGAAATCCAATGTTTTCACATTCCAGACGATGAACAGAGATGTTAAAACATGAGTTTTAATGTGCAGGAGTACAGTGTGGGTCAGCTGAACTGACACTATATGTGCAGGGAAGAAAATGATATATTCTCCTATTTGTAGATAAGCCATAATACAGAAAATACATCAGTAATCATGTTGAGTGTTCCTAAAAATGAAAAATATAGATACAAAAAAACATGAACTAATAAAAACCTGATCAAGCACCTGACCAATTAACATACCAAAGATGACAACACCCCCCGGCCCTGAAGTCAACCCACTGGTTAGAAGTGCAATCAGATGACGCAGACTTGACTCTCAACTAATATTGAGGGAAGTACATTAAGTCATCCATTACTGGTGAGAAGCTAATTTTGTTCGAAGTTATTTGTTATTCAAGAGCTGCTGGATGTCTGATAGGGCTGTGGGTGGTGGTTTGTGTGATGATAATAATATAGCATTTACCTGCCTATGTATGAAACGTTGAAACCAGAGAAATAATGAAAGGGAATTTGTAGTCATAAGAAATTCCTGCAGTATGGTACGGGGTGACCCATTAAATGTAATTACATCTTTTTTCCTGGCAGCCTGGAAATTTCCCACAGCGACCCACCACAATATAAATTCTGTGATGCTAATGGAGGCTCTGTTGTTTAATAAAATGAAAGCTTAAAAAGGTATTTTTATGAGGGGTTTCCTTCATCATCATTGAGGAGCAAAGGCCCATTATTATCACGGGATTATTTGTTGCCGTCATTCCCCAGCATTGCCTACTTAAGGCAGGAGCTGTAAAGAAGAGCTATGGTCTCTAAAGGGGGAGATATACAGCAAGCAGGGCCTCACATGACAAATGAGTAGCTCAGCCCACGCTTATTTATGGCTACTTAAAGCTGTCAGTTGGAGATGATAAAGGGTGACCGCTTGATTAGAAAAGTGTTAGATCGGTCCGGTCCTTGTGACCCGCGACATGAACAGATGAGCAGGGGAAAGGTGGCGGTAGTGCCGGTGAAACTGTTTTTTTTCTTGACAGGTTCACTGGTTCAGGATTTTGGCAGACAAGAAAAAGATGACTGAAGAGGATGCGGATGCCGGGTTGTCTTGAGAGGTGTGCCTCAATCTAACCTACATTTGTGATGACTGACATCAAGAGAGGAACTGAATTGGGTGTCATACTTGCGAAGTCATTGTCAAGTGAAATGATTCTGCAGGAAAAACAGAAATAGCAATATGAAAGGGAAGATAGCAGAATATAATGGGAGGGTGCCAGCAGTTCTCCTGAGTGATAGGTGAAGAAATTGATTTGAAAAAAATCAATTTGCAATCACCTTTATTACTACATTATGGCCTTTTCTTGGACATTTTAAAATGTGGTCTCTAAAGCATATAGTTGGTGGATGGGGGTGGTGCAGTTTCCTCATTTACTTTCCTTTTCTTTTTCATCAAAGAGTTAAATGCACAATTGACAACTTAAGATTTCATAGCTTTGTTTCACCTTATTGTACATCTACATAAAACTGAACTTGACAGGCCAGTTAAAAAAAATCCTCTACAGTATGTGTAAAAATGAATGTAATGTACATTGCTGTAAGTGCAGATCCTCTAATAGCAGAGCTTTTTAGATGTTCAACTTATGGCCTCAGAATTTCAGATGGCTTATCTGCCATCTTCTGTATTAAGTGGGTCTTCTGCTGCAATGCAGTTAAGCAGTAGTTCAAGGACTGATAGGCACTCTCAGACCTTTTTTTTCTAAATTGCTGCTGCGCCATCTTGTTAAGTGGATGGTTAAGTATCTTGGCCTCGTTGAGGCATGTTCTGTTGGTTGATGGCACAGGATTTGCTAGCCACAGACACCAGACATAACCAGCAACAATCACCAGTTTGATCACAGCTCAGAATTGCTGCATGAGTTTTCACTCAGAGGCATTAAAAAAAAAAAAAAAAGATTCAACTCTACTGATGTTTCTTTTTCTTTCTTTTTTTTTTGGTTGAGAAACCATCCCAATATTTGAGTTCAGGATGTTCAGGATATTTGCAGAGTGATCAAACAATAATTGCCTTCAGTTGATTAGTAGGCCTTAATAAATACATACCCTTGCTGTGTAGTTATATAATCACTAGACGAATGTGAATGATTTTTCTTTTGCATGTATTTCTTCCTATTAATTAATCAGCTATTTAAATGGCTGCATTTAATCTTTATTTAAAGTTCATAGCCTCTGTCCTTGATGAATTAGTGATAAATAGGTAATGCAACTTAATAAGTCTAAAGAGAAAATAGTCTGGTATATTTATCTTATAAAGAAACTCGTTTTTCACTTGCTTTTTTTGGCAAGATGACACACAAGTGGGACACAACAACAAACTGGCGTAAAGTGTTGTCGAGCAACAAATACAGATTGCCCTTGAACAACATACTGTAGATAGCTGTGAGTGGATTACCATTATCTGAGTGGATTATCAGTAATAACCTGTTCCTCTGGCTATCAGCCAGATCATGTTGATGTGTACACTGCTTTTGCCAGTGGAACTGGCTCACTTGTCAGTTACCAATGAAAATGGCAGGCTTATGGTGTGTTCACATCCACCAGTAGTGTCAGTGTAACTGCTACTTAACTTTTGAAATGCATAATCATTGATTGCATCACTTTTTCCCCTAGCTGCCAGAATATGTGTATATACACATATATACAGTATATAGATATAGATCTATGCATACACAATGATAAACATTCTCTAATCTGTTAGAGAAAAAATTATATGAAATAAACGATTTTAAAATATTCACATCTGAGAAGTTGGAACCAGAGAACCTTTTGGCATTTTTCCTCAAAAAAGGACTTGAATGATTCATCATTTAATGCTATAATTTTTTTTGTTTCTGTCTCTACCTTTTTATATTTTGTCAGTGTTATATTGAATTGCATTACTTAGTGAAAATACTTTTCAAAAGTTTTGAATTATTTGTCATCCACTCGATAAATCTGTCATTTCAGTGAACAACCAGCGTCTGTTGGATCATAATTTTTCTGTCTCTATACTGAAAAATTATGGTAAAAATTGTTTGCTCTGTGTTAGATCTGCCATTTCACAAGCTGTTTACACAGAGAAGAAAACCAACATCAGATTAGATTTGCATTATGCTAATTATGTTGACCACTGTGGGTCAACGCTGGTAGTCATAAATGCAGTGCAGATGTCTCATACAACACCAGGGACAGAAGGCAGACGGAGCTTTAAAATTAACACAGGGGGCAAGCACCTCTCCATGGCTGCAGTTGCCGACTGCTGGGAATAGGAGATAATGCTGATTTGATTTTTGACGCCATGTTCAGAGCCTGCTCCGTCAGAAAAACACTGACAATCTGACGGCGACAGGGACCATTCATGATGAGCAATGCTGTGCTTGTTTTTTGCTTAGTAAAGATTTGGGTGAGCCAATGAGGGCCAATTATCTTGGAGCCTCATTACACTTTAATATGTACCACAGACAGAGACTCTCCCTCATGGACACACAGATTTTGACAAAACTGATTAGATTTTCCTGCAGGTGTAACCATGTACAGGACCATTTTCCCAGAGCAACATTTGTTTTTTCTCATGAGTATCTGGTTAAATTGTTGACATGATATTTAATAGAGCTGCTGGGTTCAATGACCCTCAATGCTCAATGCCATTCTGGGATTGAAACAACAATATCTGATGTGCACTGGAGTCTGTTTAGCACATCATTCCCAGCCTAATAATTTTGGGACTATTCTTATGTCATTGTATCCACAGTAAAGGAGATCAGAGAGGAGAGAGAGCACATGAGATGTGAGGAAAGAGAAGGGGAGGGAGAAGGGGATGGAACATGAGAAAGGAAAAGAGGTGAGGAGAGGAGACGAGGCGACAGCAGGCAAGAGAAAAGAGAGGAGACAGATGAGAAAGCAGGAGAGGAGGAGACTGAGGTGCCAACTGATTATTGCATTTGTCCCAACTGTGAAAGCCTTGGGTTGTTTTTGTGTACCATCCTAAATAACAAATAACCCAGCAGTACAGAGAGTCTTCTGGTGTAAAGATGGCACAAACAGAGGATGGCTACCCCACTGCCAGGAACGTCACATGTTGCACTGCTCTGCCTGGATGGTATTTGGCAAGCCAGCTGACAGCTTTCCCTTCGTAGATGGCATGGCTGACTGAAGACATGTTCACCAGTGCTTACGAGAACCTGAGAGTAGCGTGGCTCACAGAACATGTGCTGAGGCCTACTTTTTGAATGCCTCTGAGTCTGATATTAAAGTTTACTAAGTGGTAGTCAGATGTCTTCACACAGAGAGCAAACCAAGAGGAAAAAATGTGAGGTTATAGAGCGTGTGGTGGATGTTGTGAAAGTAACTGGCAAGAGATAAGTCAAGGAATGATCATGCCTACACGCTTGAAGACATCAATGCTGATTATGGCAGTTTCTTGCAGATCATACTCCAATTAAGGAAGAATGATTCGTGCCTAAAAGAGCATGTAGCTTAATCTAACCAAATAAAATGCATCAGTGTGGGGCAAAGGGCAGAGGTTCCCTGGTGATGTTGTTGTCTGCACGAACCATCAGCTCTATCACTGCCACGATTCAGCAGCTTATTCAGGAGAGCATTGTGGAAAACATCACAAAGGTTGGGTGTTTCTCTGTACAAACTGACACCACCCAGGACATCACCTCCCAGGACCAGTGTTCTGTTGTACTGAGATATGTCACAGACACAGTTCATGAGTGCAGCTTGTCACTATTGTGAAGTGCAGAGAATCAACAGGTCAGTATTTTGTCAATATGCTCTCAGAGGCTGCTGACAGCCTGAAATTGGATTTAAGCAAATGCACTGGGCATGCCACAGATGGTGCATCCAATACATAAGGCCACTACAAAGGCTTTTCCATTTTCATGTCAAAAAGACCCCAAATCAAGTGCATGTATATACCCATGTGCTTAACTTTGTCCTTGCTGACACAACAAAATCAGTCATTGAAAGCGGTGTGCGTGGGAAAGTGAGAGCCAGGGCCAGTGACATAGACGCCTCTCTCCAACTAAAGAAGCATGGTGGAAGGCCAAGGATGCTGCAAAGTGTTTGGATCTTTTGTGTATCCAGATAACAGTCTCTGTGTGAATGTCATTCTTACACTGACAACTATACTAGACCGAGTGACCATGAAAACAACCACACGGATTAGTGGATGTATCAACAGCATGGATCTTCCAGCACACATCACCACTGTCACCACAGTATCTGCAAACAGAGGGAATGGACAGTCCTCCTGCCTACAGACTGGTTAGGACTACACATGAATGTCTGAGACTTTGTCTCCAACAAAGCAGCAGCGGACATATTTGTCCAGAGGGCAAATGAGAAACTCCATGAGCAAGATTGAGAAAAATAACTGGAAGTAAAAGTCACAAACAAAAGCTATTGTGCTGTTTCATTTTCTATAAAAGAGATGCTTATTTTTTGTGTAGGTTAGGGTTGCAATAAATACATGTAATTACATTAACCTCATTCCCCACACCCAACTCTAACGGACTGTCGTATATATTGTTCATACGAAATAAACCCTCACTGACCTGACCCGAGACCCCCGCCCCCCCCCCCCTTTGCTGGGTCACAGTCAAAGAATGACAGTCTCACATTTCATCCAAGAGCTTTTTCATTTATCTCACTGAGATAGCCTTGCCAAATATCATCATATAGTGCCTCTCTCATTTCCAGCAAAATGAAAGTCATTCAGTGAATGGAAACTAGCCTGAAATTCAATGAAGAAAATTACTGAATTAAATCTGGTTTCAATACAATGTAATTATATATGTTCTTCCTTTTTACAACCAACTTTTTTTGCACTGATCTAGTTGAATATTTTGCCAGTTTCACCTGGTAAAGTAAAATGCATTGATCCCACTTGAGAAAGAAAATAGGTTTTGCCACAACACATCGATCAAAAAGCTTTATGTCACAAAAATATGGAATTGTTCTAAATTGTTGGATACACAATAAAATTATCAGCAAAGAGAGGGTTTACTGCACTCTTTACTGATTTAAATGTCACCATGACTACAAATGAAGGAAATCTACTGCCATCTTGTGGAATCTAAGGGGAAAGAGGACCAACCTGATTTCCAATGCCAAATGAGTCCAATCATCCAGAGTGTGAGTCACTGGCAGTAACTATCCTATAGAGAACCTGCTGGTACAAGTGTAATTTAAGCATGAGTTACAGGGAGAGCCAACAGCAATCCTGCAATTTACCTTGCTTGATATGAGAACAAAACTTTAAATGGCCAAAACAAATACCTCTGATCTTAAATAGAGTATGTGCCATAGTTGGATTTGTTCTGGCTTGGCCATATTATGTTTGACCTATATCATATTTACAGGTTTCACAACACAAATTGAACACGGAGGTGAGGTTATAAGATTTTATCTGGTTATTTTTATTGCATGTTCTACTTGTAGAATGTAATTTGTGCAGAGGCAGCTGCAGACAATGCAAAAGATAAATGTCTAGTGATATTGTGACAATCCAGACTGGACTGTGCAGTGAGACTGCAAGCTCAACATTTTATCTGATGTTGAGACTGTGCCATGTTTATGTCAATCCCTGGCTCTTTGATATCACTGTGGCATGGTGTTGATCCTAGTTGGATGAAGAGCAAGGCCACTTCTTAGACACACCTTTAAAAATCCTAATAATATTGCAGAGGGAAACTGCAGTGAATGCCATTCTCCCCAAGTATAAGCTCTCAGGTATGTACTGCTTTGTTGTGATTGGTCAGCTCTTAAGTACACGATTTAAATGTAGCTGTACCGAGGGAGCATACAGGCAACAATCAGAGTGCCAGAGTCTGAGTGTTTAAAGCACTGAGATTATTTGTCAGTGAGGAGAATTAATCAAGCTTTGGGCCTTTGGAGCTGTGAGTAATGAGGATGGAGATGGGCCACCAGGAAGATGTGATGAGGATTTAGAATGCAATTCGCGGCAGGGAAGCACCCTATCTCAAAGAGATGGCGGCCTATTTTTCTTCTTCTTCTTCTTCTCTTCAGTCATATGCCCTACCTGTCTGAGTTCTCTTGAATACAGTACAGGGATAAAACTGAAATCAAGAGAAATTGTATAATTCTAATTTATTTTCTGTGTCCTTTGTTTCATGTTTTATATTCAGCTCTTTAGCATTTACCTACAGTTATGTATAACATTATGCAAGAACCAATGCCTATGATTTAATGGTAATTACCAACTCATAAAAAGAGGCAGAGTGGCTATTTAAAGTAACACTGCAAATGTTGACTATCATGCTGTTATTTCATTTAAATTATGTAAAAGCAAGTGAAGTGCTGTCTAGACGGAAAGATGCTCCAGACTAACAACGGAGGAATTTTGACTGCATTAATCATCCAGCACTATATCCTGCAACACAACCTTGGAACTGGTGCTTTCAGAGAAGGATAAATCCATGGACATCTCCTATTATAGGTGGCTGAGCCCATAAGAAAAGTACAACACGCAACTGTTTCAGTCATCACTTTTGTATTTGGCGAGACATTTCGAAACAGTGTGTCTTCAAAGTTAGAGGAGGAATTTTATCTCAGTGTGAACCATGATAAAGACCATCAGATTATCTAAAATGGAAAATTCAACAGCTCTACAACTGCAATACATTTCTTTTTTAAATGTTCTAATAAGTTAGTATTTTATTCATATTACTACAAAAATGTAAGTGTTTTTCAACCTTTAAAAAGATAACCTCAAACACTGTCTGTTCAGAACTGGGTATCAAGCAAGAATGTACAATGTACTTACTATCAAGACAACTTGCTCTCAAAACTGTTTTTGAGCTATGTCCTTTCAAGCTTCAGCTAAATATTGTACTGTTGTACTTTTACTTTTTAAAAAGCATTAAAGCCATAGTCTAACATTTTAAAATATACGTTTGTTCACTCTTTTGCCAAGAATTAGATAAGAAGATCAATGGCAGGTTAATATTTGTACAGTGAGCATAAGGCGAGCAGCAGCTTAGCTTTTTATAGCATAAAAAGTGGAAACAAAATCCATCTACCAGCACCTCTAAAGCCAGGAGCAGTCACTTCCTATCTTGTCACCAAAGTGAGGTTGCCAGGCAATCAGACTCCACAAAGTCACTACAATGGTCAAGCTACCTCCATTAGAGCTGCTGGAACATGGTTTTTATTACCACTGGACGAAGCCAGGCTAGCCATTTCCCCTATTTTCAGTCTTTATGTTAAGCTAAGCTAACCAGCTGCTGGCTGCTATAGCTTCATATTTAATGCACAGATGGCAGCTGATTGCTGAGTGGTATTGATCTTCTAGCAGCAGAATAAGCATGTTTTCCATTATGTCAAGCTACTAGTTGAAGTGCCACGTGAATTGAGTGACACACTGAAGCAACACCATGTATGTTAAAATTCAGACCATAGGATAACAACTTGCAAGTCTCATAACGGGTGCAATATTCCTCACAAATCTTCACTAAGACACACCAACGTACTTTATATATCAGTGTCCTGATTTCAGCTGTATGAGCCATTCAAATCAAAGCTGCATTTGTTTGGCCTTTTCTGTTGTGGACACTAGATCATCTCTAGTTGTTAGTAATCTCATCAAAAATAGCTTTTCATTACTGAGCAAAGATGCCTGGGCTGCGCTGGTCTGAAGCCCAGAATTGAGAGACCCAGATTACATGGTACACATTTCGCCCACCGCCTTTCTAAGCAAAAGCCTAAAAATGGCAATATACACCATCCATATATATATGGCAATTCCTATCTTGGGAAGATAGCAATACAATAAATGCGAGTGTCACAATCACAGCACCTTCATTGCTTTCTACAACACATTCTGCCATGAGTTCACTTTGATTTATAGGCATCTGTAGTCCATCAGCATTGCAGCGGCCATGTGAGAGGCACATAATGTATCAAAGCAATCATAGCTCTTTGAGCAGACATGTTCTACAGAAACGATGAAAGGGTGATAACATGCAGTATAAAGCATACAACATGATGATGTGTCAGGCAGCTGTAATAAGATCTGATAACTGAAACAGTGGTGAGGCAGTCTGATTGTAGAGCAACTACACCAAGTGATGTTTTAATAGCACCTGCCCAAGCCATCAGTTTTCCTTAAATATGAAATCAAACAATTAGAAAGAACACAACAAAACCTAAAAGCTCTCGAATGAGAGCCTCAGATAGTCAGACAATGATGGGGACAGTAGAGATCAGACCAAAGTAGAGCTATTACAGACCAAAAAAAAAAGGTCTTTGAGTAACCAAAACCTTTAATGATGGGGCAAAACTGATGGAAATGGGACAAATTTTCCATCTACAGCTGAGTCAGCTGAATATCTTGCAGCAGAGCTATTGGAGAAGCTTATAACTTGACAAACTTTATAATGCTCTATTAAGATAAGATAGAAAAGGGAACATCTCCTGCCTGGGTAGAAATCCAGCACAAATGTGCACTGCTTTTAAGCCACAATTACGTTCCTTCCTAGATATGTTGTAAAAATCTATTAAGGAAGCCTCACTTTTACGCAATTCCAATATTTCAATAATGGGAAAAAATGAAATCTTCTGTCATATATTCTTGCCACAGGCACATAAGAATTAAACAGAACCATAAAGCTAACGGCCAAGGTTCTGGCAGATTGTCTGGATCTCTTTAAATCATTCCTCATCAATAATGACCAAATTGCTTGATATCTACTTCACATTATTTATGTTCTTCTAAGAGGAGCCTTTACCTCCAACAATAATCATGTTCAGATGCTTTAAAGACATTTGATAGGTCAGAGTGTTGTTACCTATGGAGAGTTTTTTTCCCATCCTTTTTTAAATTAGTGGTTATTAGCGGTTAAAACCTTAAACTCTGTAAATATATTAACAAGAGGCATTTCTGAAGGTCCTTCCTGTTGTTGTTTATTTTACCCATAGTGCCATGTTCCACATACAGGGTTTTATTACATTTACAATGCTTTCAGGGTATAAAATTAAGCATGTCAGCATTAATTAATTAAATAATTAATACCGTGTTTTACAGAAATTCACTGTTTTCTCATATAAACTAGAGAACCAAACATTTTCTAATATTCCTTAAAACATGACATCATTTTGTTTAACATTTTTAACATACTTTTTTAGTTGCAAACATACACAAATGTTGTATGCATGTGAGGGTGGGGTTCAGGATCCCTTTATCGGTTGTTCTTTCATCTTTTTTTCTGTCCTTCCTGTATTCAGAGGCATTCATTTTGGTTTATGTCTGTGTAGAATATCCTTTTGTTTCTTTATGTGCATTTGAATGTCACAATGCAAAAACACTGCCAACAATGACATGGATACAATCAAAAAGAGTTAAACTATTGAAAACAGCAAAAATAAGTGGAGATGATGGACAAAATTAATTTGCTCCATGTCACTGTGTTTACGGTAAACCATTACCTTTCTTTTTCTAATCGTTTTGAGTTACCAGTACTCAAAAGACCTGATGGGTTGCTGGGAGAAGTTATTCCTGACTATTTACTGGCCAGGATTCAATGAAAGTGCGCCCAGCGAAGCCCAATTAAGAATATCTTCACTCCTTGTTGAAGAGTGAGTGACAAGGCCTCAGCTGATGTACTGTCGAGGTTTCCCCTCAGAAGAGCAGTCTACACTACAGAGAGGCAGGCCAGGCTGTCTAGTTAGCACCTCGGCGGCGGCTTTCTGTGGTTCCCCATGACTGGAATGAAAGCTATGCAGTATGACATTTCATCAATATAAGGAGGGTAGGCTGGAGGGGTTTAATTCCTAATCCAGCTGGTTTATGTGGGCTCAGGCCCACTCAAGAGCCTATTCAGATGCATTAGAGGTACTGCATGTGGAAGGACAAGCATGACAGGACATTGGCACCCCTTGGACTTTGTGCTAGTAGATTCTATGGCTGTCCCGTAGAGAGAGAGACACATCCGACATGTTGGGAGCCTGTATTTCCATCTATTATTTAATCCACAAGCAGTTTCCATGGTGTGCCATTTCACTGATGCAGATTTTGCAGAACTGTCACATGTTTTTGTTTTTTTTTCAGAATCAAAAGACCAAAGACATTTGATAATTAGTTTAGTAAGTATTCTGTCATGAACATGAAATGTTGAACAAGTGTAATTTTTCACTGGTTGGTGGCACTAAACAAAAAATTACCATAGTCAATATGAATCAGCTGCTGGGGACCCTGGATGTGTGTATCACGCTTAATGGCAAATTCAGTAGTTCCTCAGTAGTCCTTCTAGACCAGAGTGGTAGACCAGTGGATAATGGACCAGTGGACTAACAGACTGACAGACCAAACGACATTGCCATTTCAAGATTCAGGCTGCTAATGTGGCAGAAAAACAAACAGGTTTCCATGGAGAGAACATAACAGGAATTAAATATAGTTACCTCCCATAAGGAAATTGGATCAGCAACTGTAAAAACAAATGTGTTAAAGTCAGCCGTTGATGTTTATCACCTGCTGTAGTGACGTCTGTTTTTTTGTCCATATTTTCTTATGCATCGTAAGTGGCACGCATGACACATTTTAAAGGCAGAAAATATACACAGTTTGAATTGTTATGTGATGAATGTAATGGACATTCTGGTACTTGACCTTGAGAGTATAAATGCCTTGTTCTTCATTTGATCTTGCCTTTCCAAAGTCACAACTGCCATGACAAGAAGAGCTTATACCACATAAATGCCATAACCTTGATTATGTAATATATCGTAATATAAGAAGTACACAGCAGACAAGGGGATAAGCGCCTTGTTCACAACGTGCAATCTTCAGTAACATCCAAGCAAGGGGTGGTGGGGTTCAATTCAGAATCAAAATGTGTATTTGTTTCATCAGACTACATCATACTACCTTGAAGTTCAATTGAGAGTATGACCTCCAGCCCCATTCTTTTTTAAGTGTCACAGATTAATAGCAATGTCCTGTTACCTGCCAGCCACCACCCAAGGTCACTATTAAACAACCATAACCATCGTGTAAGCAGCTCTTAAGGCTGTGTGTTTGAAATCGCAGCCTAAGGTGACAGTTCAAACTCTAATCTGTATCTTTTAAAGTAATGAGCCATTTGTATGCATTTTCAGCATTTAACGCTCTGCTCAACTAGAACTGGATTCACTACTACACAAACTGCTCCCTTATTCTTTCCTTCTGACAGGTATATGTGTATGGTATCTGAGATGTGGTATCTTAAGAATCAGATACCACACAAACAAAATGAACTCACCAATCATTTTCTTGTCAGCAACTGTTCTGTGAAAGACGAGCATGCTGTCATCAGTAATTACTGCAGTGAGAGATAAACTTCGCCACTAACTTGTCATTGGTAGCCCTTCCCTCTCCCCTCTGGCTATTCATCCCCTTCTTACCTCATGCAGTGCCCCCGCCACCACCCCCTTCCACCCCACTCCCCCTTAATAATAACCCACCCCGCTTTGAGCATCCATCTGCCTAAACGGAAGAAGCCTCTCTTTGACAGTCACTGTCAAGGCACCAGCTTGCAGGCAGCAAAAGCAGAAGTGTTTTCCCCCAAAGGATTTAATATCTAGTAAAACCCTGGAGGCAGCAAGTTTATACCACATCTATAAACCAGTTTCAGAGTCTCAGTGGGAGTGAGGACAGAGCTGTAGACAGGTAAACCATTCTTCTTCTCTGTTTGTTTGTGTCTGTGTGCGCAACCACGGGTACATTCTGACCGTGGGTCAGTCCTCACTTCTTTTTATGATATCCAGGTGGATTAGAGTTTATGAAATCATAGGAGAAGAACAACTGGAGAGTTTACAAGGTGCTCTTGAGAGGATTCAGAGATTTCTTCTAAAAGGAGGGACGGATCAAAGAGTTGATTTTCACCTTTTGTTTGCTCTGTACCATCGGCATGGTGGTGTATGAAAGACTAATCTTGTCTTTTGGTCTTCTATCCTTTATTTACCTTCTGTTCACAGCCCATTATAGAATAGATGCTGGTTTGACATTGGATACAATTAGTACTGTAACTTTGAATATGAACAGATAAATGAAACATGCAGCAAGATAAAATGACTCACTGTATCTCACTCCCCCACACCGTTTGTCAAGTTATCATGTTGTCGATCATTGCTGTACTTTTAATACATTCGTGTATCAGCAGCATCTGATACTGAGAATCTGACCAGTAATGAGGTTATTACAGGCTAACTATAGCTAGGGAGCTGTGCACCATCAGTGTTTATCCTGCCCTCAATATGACTTGGCCTCTCAGTGACCACGGTCTTAATGTTTGTGAGCCTGAGATCTGTCCTGAATATAATAACAATATGCATAATCTTGCTTTAAAAATGTCTTTATTTAATACTTGTTATGTAACACAAATACTAACTTCAGAGAACATGCAAAACAACATAAACCCTTTCACTTAAGCTTTGAACTGAGGAAACTGTTAAATCAACACTTCTTTGTATCCCACATGGGGAACACATATTCCCACTGCATGAACTACCAGTCCTCAAGTCATAATAAATGCATTAGGCTGACCTTTTGACCTTGCTTCGCATGTAAGCATGGGTAGATAAGACATGGTTAGATACAGTAGGCATGGCAGTTTTATATGAATAATGTGACCTGTAACACAAGCACATAGACTGTTGAGATAATGGCAATATTTGAAACTGATGTAATCTGTGGTTTTCAAGGTATTTGTCACAGTCACGCAAAAAAGATACAAATGTGCCGTCTATGACTGTCTATGACCGATTACTAATGGTTATATTCTATTTGCAGGTCACTGACAGTTGAGAGTTGACTCTCGCCAAAATGTGGAAAAGGGCAAAGAACACAGGTCCTGCTGTGAGACAAAGTACAGTACTGCTATTTCTCCTTCCTCTTCAAGCTTCTCTTTTTCTGCTTATTCATATTTGAGAGATTGGTCTGGTGTCCATCTGCTGCAAACACAGTGGTGTTGCAACAGAGATTAAGATTACATTAGACATTCTTCAGTACTATTCTGCACTGGACTGGATGTTAAGATAATGGTTAATTTAAATAAATAAATAAAAATTTCATATTTGTTTGATTTCTTCCAGTGCCTCTATCAGGTATGACTTCAGTGGAAAATAATTTTACAAACTGCTGTAACAGTAAATATTTGCTGCAAAGTTGGAGGTCACATGTTATCAAGATTAATATCTGCAGTAGTTTAATCCTAAATACCAAAAAAGTAATAGCGAGTTGCACACCACCACAAGAAAAAAGAATCCAGAAGCACTGAAAAAATAATCACAACAATGAATATCTTGAACAAAAAAAAGACAACACTGACAACATTGTTTTAGAAAACTATTTGGCAGTGATAAAATAAACTGTCTGCAATTTAATTCATCACCAGAGGTGGAGGAAAATGAGCTTCCACTAATCCTGCCAAAACTTAACATATTCTGGAGTCAACAAACAGTTTATAGGGTAGAAAAGCACTTTGAAAAATTAAGCGTTTTATTGTAACAGCAAATTGAGCAATGCTCAGGCTTCAAAACAACTTCATATAAAAACTGGAGAAATATTACCTTCTTTGAACTGGAAAAATGAATAGTTCTAGGCTTTTTGTATTTATTGCTCATACCCAATGAATGCCTGAATACTATCTTATAATGAATGCCCAACCCAAAAACTACTGCAGTGCTACACAAAAACAAATTTTAATTATTGTGAAATAAAAAGGTATTAAAAAATTTGCTCTTTTTACTGTTAAACCTGAGTTCCTGCTGGAACATACAGTATTTTATACTAACAATGCATCAGTTGTGAAAACAACGTTACAATGTAAGGGGAATCACTCAGTGATGAAATTACACACAATTATTCCATGAATCTTTAGCTTACACTAAGCTTCACTCTCAGCACTCTCGCTGTCTTGGTTTTGGCCACAGTAGACAATGTTGTCAGTCAGAAATCTCTAAGACCCACTGTAATTTACCTGTTCAGCACCAAAAAGCAGACAGGCACAGTTAGCAACTACCTGGTGAACACTGTGTGGCTAAAGATCCAGATATTTTAGTACAGACCAAAAAACAGAGCGAGAGATAATATTGGACTTACATTTGAATGAGTAAGAAATGTTTGCCAACTAAGTTGGCTGTATCAACTTAAAAGGTAAATGATGTCAGTGTTGGTTTAAGTATGACTGGACTAAAAATAAAAAGCATTCTTTCAGAGTTAAAAAACATTTTTTTAAACTGTACCTAAGAACTTTGTACTCCTGTGCACCAAAAACACAGGAACAGAACTCTGAGTATTTGTTTAAAGAAACAATTATAATACAATACTGCTTCTGTAAAAGACAATGAAACGTGAAAACGTGCTCTCTGCATGATGTGCAGTACAGTATATCCATAGACTTAGAAAATCCATGAGAAGTTCCTGTTTGGCCAACTGACAGGCACTTCAACAGCCAGTTGACTAAAGGTCTTCTCTCTCTGGGCTTCAGTGATAAACTGAGGATGAGAAGAAAACATCCCTGGATTAAGGTTGCCTGCCTGCTGCCCTTTACTGTGACCCTCTCAGTGCTTCAGTTTATTCAGGCCTCTATGAGCTTTCCTTTTCCACATTATGCCTGACTGGGTTTTCACTTCCAGCCTCTCCACCCACTGTTACTCCTCTCTCTCTCTCTCTCTCTCCCTGCTCTTCCTCTCTATCAAATGCGCTTAAAAATAAAGGGAACAAATGCTTCGCCTGGCTTGGATAGTCATCAGCATTTCTGTAAATACCAGGAAATGCCTGCAGGACATAACCTGCAATTTCAAAGAGACAACTAATAATGAATAGCTCCTGTTGGACATGTTTTGTATATACAGAGTATATGCACTTAATGTCCTGCAGGCATAGCACAGCATTACCTCATGTACTTATAACTGATCTAGTGCAATTTCTTTTCACCCAGGTTTCTCCCTCGTTCATCGATATATTCAGCATTTTAATGAGGTGTCTGGCAACAAGACAGGTGATGTGAAAGAGCTGTTTGATTTTCTGGTAGACAAACATTAAATGTTTTTGAGGTCTCCGCACACAACTGTACTGTACGAACGCATTGCTGAGCTATATCCATTATTATAAATAATGGAATACATATTGAATAATACATTAGGTATTATTGAATACTGTGTCTGCTTGTGACCTGTCCTGTCTTTGTGTTGATAACCTGAATTATCTATTTACTACCTTGTCAAACCAGTCACCCCCAGTTTCACGTCTGGCGGGGTGGCGGTTCTCCTATTTCTGTCCTTGTCATAATAATCATTAATCCCTGGATTAATGTTGTTCTTCATCGACTCCTGTGTGATCCTCTGTCTTTGTGCATCAAAAGCCCGATAACAAAATGCTCTGCGGCAAAACAGGTAGGCAGAGGATCACAGAGTGGATTTCATGCACTGCTGTTTGAAATACCCGAGTGAATTAGTGTCTAGTCTACTAATTTGACTTGCAGTGTATTGAATACTAGAGCTGAAACGAATGGTACATTAAATTTGCCCAACACCCCATACTTCAAGTTTGTACACTGTGAATATTTGCTTCTACTCTCAGTTTTTATATCACTGCAAGTGGAATATCTTTGGGTTTTAGACTTCTGATCATATAATGTAACTGTAACTGTGCAGCATATACTGTGAGGTGCAGAGCAACTTCTGCCTCACAACTTACTTAATTTTAGCTAATATGGGCATTGAATTTTACAGTTATCAGATTAAGGTGTGAAAATGACAACAAAAAAAAATGGGCAAAGCAAAAAATGGTCATTTAAGACCCCTAACAATGACATTTTTCAAGCTTTAGGTTTTACCATTAAACAATCACTGGGAGGTAGGAGTATTGATGTGCTACTATCTGAGTCTATAACATGATCATCTTAATTGATGTTAATGAGTAATGAGCTAGCACAACTGGTTTAACTTGGGAACAATTAAACACCTTTACCCAGCAACAACAGCAAACGTGCAGCTGTCATTGGTAGAAGTAACTTTAGGTTAACTCATAAAGAACAGGAATATATTGGGCTCGTGCATACCTAGTTACTTTTCCATCTTTTTCAGTGTATCTGAGATTTGTATGCAGCGCTTCACATTTGTATAGCAGTCAAAAGGCAAATGTTTCCGTCAACACACACGAAGCAGCACTGGGAATACGTTTGACATTCCTGACATCTGCTGGTAGCAAAAAAGAAATCTGTTCAGCTCTACCAAAAGCAACTTTTCCCCACTTGGTCTGAATATTTATTTCAAATTCCACTGCTCTGCATTGATTTTTGTTTTGATTTGTTTTAAAATACTGTGTGCATAATTAACTGATTTGTTACTTTTTATTATTATTTTTGCTGGCTTTGTTCAGCTGCCATCCGCAAGAGATCTAAGACTCCCGGAGTGATGATCACACAGTATGTGGTCAACATACCAGATGGAAAAAGCACCCCAGATTTCCAGTGTAAACCAGTTCCAGTAACAGTCCAGGAAGGTGAGTTTCATTTTATGATAACAGAGCACTAAAACTGACCTATTTATGCATAAGACAATATGCATGACAATAAATTATTTGAATTAAGGACAGTAACATTTCAATTCTATAGCACTCTCTTTACAATTATGAACCATATTTCACAGGGCAATTAGCTGTTTTTAAGGCTGTGGTGACAGGGGATCCAAAACCAGAGGTATCATGGAGAAGAGCTAAAGGAACTGTTTCAGACAAGGACAAATTTCAGAGTAAATACGATGAATCAACTGGGGAGCACATACTAGAGGTGAGTGACTAAATGATAAAAGATCCTGGGAGTAGTTACTGCTCATACTTCCAGTTTTAAACAGCACAGTAAAACAGTAAAAACGTATTAGTACATATGTTCTCTGTGTTGTGTGAATTAAATTTGTTCATCTGATATTTGTATTTCTAGATTCACAAAGTGTCTGCTGCTGAAACCGATACATTCAAATGTTATGCTGTGAATGAATTTGGTAAAGCTGTCTGCACGGCAACATTAAGTGTGACTGAGGGTAAGAATTGTTCGTGGAATACATTCTAGACTGGATGCTGAATATTTGTTTTGACTGAGCGATTCACTTATTCTCATTTGAGCGTCTTAAGTTCTTTATATGTTTTTAATTACAGAGTAAAATTATAAAATATACAGAAAGCTGAACTGAATTTTCTGTTTTCAGCTTCAACAAATCCATCAGATTTCAGAAAATTACTGAGGAAAAGGTGAGAAAAACAGACATTAAAATTTTATGATATTAATATATCTATCTATCAGTTTTGTTTTGTTTTTATATTTGTCTAATATCTCTAGTAAAGTAGAGAAAGCAGGTGGGGAAACTGATGAAAGATTCTGGAATGCGATGCTGAACGCTGACAGGAAAGACTATGAGCGCATCTGTGCTGAGTTTGGTGTTGCAGACTTGCATTTGGTTCTCAAAAAACTGGAGGAGAAGAAGAAGGAGAGAATGCAAAATAAGTGTAAGGTATGAAAACTCTCAGCTCTCACACTAAACACATCATCTCCGGCTAAATCATCAATATAACTCTTAACAAGCCATTCCATCACTGATTTGTCATTTCACTGAAAACATCTGGCACTGATCAAAGTTGTGTTCACTCTGAATATTCATCAAAGCATATCATTGTGTTGTAATAGTAACTCCATAGTTCAAATGCAATTCATCATTTAAATGAACTGAACTGCATTTGAAATCAACTATTTTTACTACTCATTTCACAATATTAACTTCATTTCTCTGATCAGATCTCTCTGTCTCCCATCTCAATAATCTCTTGGCAGTATCATAAAACAGGTATAATTATGTTACAAAAGATGTCTGCGCTTCATTAGAGCTTCAAATTGAGTTTAAAGATGCACAACGAGATAGACTAAGATATCTTCAAGTGTTGTTTTGAGTGCCTGAATTCTGAGTGTGAAATTTATGCTGCATGTAGTAGCCTCAAAAAGTTCCATTGTGAAACAAAAAAAAAAACTGTATTCCTGGCATGTACACTGCTTTCTGCTAAGAACCCCATAATGCAAGAAAGATGAAAGGTTTAAGATTAAAGATGCAAAAATTACAGATGTGCAGCACTTCATGTGGCAGTGATGAAAAATAACTATAATACGTAAATGTTGGAAATGTCAAATTTCTGCTCTCTATGTACATATATATATATATATATATATATATATATATAGATAGATAGATAGATAGATAGATATAGATATAGATATATATATTTAATCAGAACTATTCTTTAACATTTTTAAAACATGCACAATACACAGTAGATTAATATTATTCCACAGTTGGATTATGTTTCATCTGTCTGTAATTCCTCTGCGTACCTGGCAGGATGGTGTGATTCCCTATGATGAAGACGCAACAGACAAACACGGTGTTAAGAGTGTTGGGAGGACAAAGGATTTCAGTATTAAAGGCCTAATGCAAAAGGACACAGGACTGAATCAGGTGGATGTTGAAATGGCCAACCTCTTGGAGACAGTGCTGAATCAGACGGGTGCTGAGGAAGTCAACTTCCTCCCAAAAGAGTTTAAACGTAGGTTCAATGACAGAAAATGGGACTGAAAGTTTTTCAAAAAATCTAATTGGGAAAAATGTTTAAATATTGTTTTTATGATCCTCTTCTTTTTTCACTTTTATTAAACATAAAGTATATACAGCACATATTTGATTTTCATTAATAGTGAAAATGCAGTGATTCTCACACAAGCCTATATAATACCTCATCTTTTTTTGCATCCTTTTTTTTTCTTTTTACAGTTTCAAATGTGGACTTTGTCATCAGAATTCAGGAGATCAAGGTACAAGAAAGAGAGGACGCCCTGTTTGAGTGTGTCCTCACACACCCACTACCCAAGATCACGTGGATGGGCAAGGGCAGCATTCTGGAAGATGGAGAAAAATATAGCATAACCGTGTCAGATCATAAACTGATCCACAGGCTGTTGATCAGGGACTGCAAGCAGCTGGACAAAGGCATCTATTCAGCTGTGGCTGGCATTACGTCCTGCAGTGCCTGGCTAGTTGTGGAAGGTAACAGTGCAGCAATGATTAATTTGTTAATGTATGACAATATAATCTGAATGATTACCATAATCATGATTTTCACAAAATAAATGTGAGTCATTTATCATGCATGTTGTATTTCATAATCTGTAAGCTGACTGTGACCCCACATCTGCTGGCAAGAAGAAATGTCGTAAAACTACCTTGGCTGGCGGAGCACAGATCGACCTTGAGAAAGTCGCCAAAGAGCAACAAATAAAAAACAGTGAGGAGATGGAGAAGATTTTAGCGGCCGTAAAAGCAAAGCACGAAGCAGGACAACTCAAAGGAGAAAAGATATTAACCACTGGTGGAAGAGATGGTGAAATAACTGCAGTCAACGGACTGGGTAAAAACGCTGGAGCGGTAAAGAACAAGCCTGACGCAGCAAATGCAAGTGTCCCGTCTGAGCTGACGGGAAGCAAAGAGAAAGCAAAGATTAAAAACTCAGGAAGAGATGAAACAGTATCAAAATTAGATGTTTCAGGGTGTGTAACAAAAACAGACATGCAAATGATAGCTGATGAATCCAAGACCAAGAAGCACACCAAATCTGGTCAAGTGGATTCTGACACGGTAACAGGTAAAGTCGATCTATGCCTAACAATGCATTTCCACCATCAGCACTTCAGTAGTCAGTGGTGGTTAAAATTTGAGTTTATGATCAAAACACGCAGACTTGCTGCTACTTAACTTTAGTTATTTCAAAAGAGGAAGTGGATAACCTTTACTTTCACGGGATGTCAGCTCCAAAGCAGTACAGCTCTTTGCCCTTTAGTGCTTGGGTTACATGTCACACACTGAAAAGATCTTTAACAACTGTCAAATTTTAAAGGCTTTCTGTGCACACTATTTGCTTCTCGAACATCAAATGAAATGAAACCAGGAACAATACTACAGTTAATGTAATATATTAAACAAAAGGTAAAAAAAATACAAGTATATTGTTAAAAAGACTCAAAAGATATTGAAAAGATATAGTTATGTCTGTCTAAGAACAAAATAGAGACCATGATCAGGCTTGGACTGAATCATCACTGTTTCTGTAATCTTAATGATTAGGATTAGCTACTTGGCACATAATTAAATATCTCACTTGTTTGGATTAAAATAACCTTTAACATTTAAATATAACCATTAAAGCATAAATATGTAGTATTTACTAAAATTAAGTTAGAAGGCACTGGTGTGAGCTTGGGCTGTCGCTTTTTCAAAAAGTGTTTAAATGAACTCAAACTGGCACATAATTCATCTGAACCAATTTGAACGCAATCCATATACCACATACTCCCTCCTGACAGCCCTATAGCATGAGCCAGAAAGGTTCAACACAACAATCTGATCAGTTTTCCTCAGTAATAACGAACAGTACAGAGTATCTCCAGCCACATTAAATCCATCATACAGGTGGATATGATACAATATATTATTTCAAATAATAATACATTTCAGCTGTGAATATGAGAGATTCAAGCTGAAGTATTTTATTATAATCAACACATTGCAGATCCAAATGCAGGAGGATATTCTGAGGAAAATGAGGACTTCAGTGGATCCGCCAATAATTCAACATACATAGAGCATGGTCAAGAGACAGAACATAGATTAACTGGTAAGACACAACATTCACATTATTATTCTTATTTATGTGGATGATTTCAAAATGTGTTTTTGCGCAGTTAATATCCCTACTTATCTTCTAAACAGTATTTATTCTTCTGATTGTGTACTGTGTCTGTGCAGAGTACAGCAAAAGCAGTGACGTAGAGTTAAATCAGACTGAAATGTTTGCTACAAATCAAGTCACTGATTCTGATGGAAATAAAAACTTCAGCGGGTCTGTCAGGCGCTCAAAACAAACAAAGAAGGTCCAATGGAAAGATCATATATCTGGTAAGACACAGCAGGGATCATACTGCATGGAAGAGATTACAGTACTACAGCTGACTCAGGATTAGCCATACCTGTATCAGATATACTGTATAGTACTAACAAAGAAAACAGAAAAAAATGTTTTTATCACTGCATGTACATCTATGACAATTACATATGGTTGATATGGTTTTTTGTGTCTAAAGACAGCATATGTGAGAATAAAAAAAACAACAGGGTATGTTACCGACTGAAAACCAAGAAAATAATAGAAATTTGCTTGTCTGATTCTCAAAATCATCCAAGGTACAATAGGCAGAGGGAGCATCTGAAACGCCACTAATGGCACCATTTTCCCTTTCATTAGTGTAATGTAGTTTTAAATGCTGGAAGATTTTTGCCCCATTGGTGAAAAAATTGAGCTTTGTTTTAATAATGAATGAGTGAAGTACCATGACAATATGAAAACAGCCGGAGAGCAGAAGATTCTAGTCTTAGGCTGGGTGACAAATGTCCTCTGGTCCATGTTGTTGTGCTTCTAGCTTATTATCTTTATGATGAAAAGAATTTCTGGGGACTTTTAATTTACTATTTAAAATTACAGAGGGAGTGTGTAGTAACTGAATTCTGTGGCTCTAACACAGATCCAAATGAACTAGAAAGTGACTATGAAGCAAGTGACAGTGATGGAGAGGAGGACTCTACTGGCCAGGTCAAGCATCCAATATGTTCAAAGCGAAGCAAAAAAGCAGTCAATGGTAAGAGACCAGACATGGTGCATTACTGCATGACCAGGGGGGTAGTTGGGGTTAATGGCCTGAAAATAACTTAATATGATATAAATATAACTTGTATGACTTGTGCTTATTCTGAGAATGTTTAGTGTGGTTTCATTTTGAGACAGATTTGAGTAACTGTGCGTGTAAAGCTATGGGTTGCACATTTTGATTTTAAAAAGGTGAAAGCACATGTCCTAAAGATCGCAGTGACTCTGACGAGACCGAAGATGCCACCGGCTCTGCCAAACATACAAGGCGTAAAAGACAAGGCCCACTGATAGAAGATTTGGTGATTGGTAAGTAAAGTTTCCTGACTGAATGACTGCAAAGGGCTGCAGTTGGATGCATCTGAATTGTTTATGAAAACTATAATCAATTTTGTCAAGTTGTAACTGACTATTCTTTTCAGAGCCACTTCAAAAAATGCCATAATAACACATCTTGTTGTTCATCTTCAAAAAAAGACAGCAATAATTGGCTTTGCAAGACAAAGGTGATGTATTTTATGAATGCTCCAGGCCCTGTCGTCTACAGTCTGAGGTTAACAGAGCAATGCATCCAACTCTAGCACTAAGGACAGTAGCTGATCAACACATGCCACAGCACTTTTACCAGCTCTGATAGGGCCAACAAAATAACTCAGTCCATACTCTGTTTCACTTCAAAAGCCTTGTACCCAGGCAGCACTCTGGATGACAATGGCTTCCCCCACTACTAACATGGCAGCAGAGAGACTGTTCCACACTGCTGGAGACAGTCAGTTGTTTAGCATAGAGTTCACTGGAGTAAAATAAAGTGTCCCTCTTTCTTTTTATTGAATCACGAGCTGTTTTGAATTGTGAAGCTATTCTGAATCATTTCATCAATTGTGATTCAGCTGTTTCATCAATTGTGAGATTGCTAAAGATTCCAACCCCACTTATGACTTGAAAACTGGAGAGCACTGTTGTACAAATCTGCAGAGACATGTGCTGCACATTGAACATTAAATTACTTTGGTAATTTGTACATTGTCCACAATGAATGAGACAGAATCCGGGAGAAAGACTGCTCAACATAGTTATAATTTTAAAAATTATTGTTCAAAATATTTGTAGCATTGCAACAAAGTAATCATGATTCCATTTAGTGATAAGTCAAAAAAAAAAAATACTGCTTTCACTGCAATCAACTCCACAACTAATAATGATATTTTTACCAGCTAACACCCATTTATTCACAACAATCCCTGCATGTTTTTATCAACTTGCTCTGTATGTCATGTTGATATGCTATTTTGTCACAACAGGGAGGTTCTCCACGAGCCAAATTGTTTTGTCATTTTCATTTTCTATTAGACAGGTCTACATTTGGCCACAGAGGGAGAGTCAGTTCTGTGTTAACAAACAATACACACTGAATAAGAAAACAGAAGAGCACTGAATAAGAATACAGAAGAGGCATCAACATGCACATATACAAGCTGAAAAGATCAAAATATATTCCCTGTAGAGACTTCAAACCATCTGGAAAACTTCAAAAAAAAAAAAAAAAGAACAAATAAGTTCAAACATTAGCTGTTTCTCCTATCAGTCTGGACAGGTTTTCTGTTCTTATCAGTCACAGTGCCTAACAGTTCACTGTTGTCTATGTTAGATCCAGGGGTCCAGTTCATCTGTGGATTGTCTGATGTCAGTGCTATCATCAATGAGACTGCAGAATTAACATGCAAGCTCAACAGTGAAGACTGTGAAGGAGCCTGGTTCAGAGATGGCAAAAAGGTTAGCCGTACGGGTCAAACTCATCATTTTCCTGGGCACTGTGTCCATCAGTGTAGGGGTCTAAGGTCATTTTGGTTCATTTGGTCCGAGGGGAAAAAAAACAAAAACAACATACACTGCAGTTGAGCGCTGGTGCAGTTTTCTGTTCACGCTGATATTTTACAAACAAACCAAGAGGTGGAAGCATTAAATTTATATCTGTTACCATGGTTACAAAATTATGTAAATGACGGTGATAAAAATGATACCATAGAGGCCATACATTGCTTATCACTGTCTTAACAGTTCACAATGAACAGATGGAGTCGGTGGTAGTTTAGCCTTTAAATTTATGCAAAAAAAAAAAAACAAAAAAAAAAAACACATATCCACTCTGACATGGACCTCGGGTTGGTCAAGCACCAGAGTTTGTATGAACTGTGCAAAACAGGTTAGATGTGACAGCATCCTAAGACGCATACCATGTAATCACATCATCGGTTTGAATCTAGCTAGTGACCTTCCTGCTCTCCCTTGTCACATTTCTTGTCCACCTCCCTCTTGTGCACTCAGAAATAAAAGGAAACACCAAAAAAAATGAAATGAAAAATGGAAATCACCACCAGTTTCATACAGTATGTGCTCATCTGTGATCTACCTGGCAGGTGTTTAGACACTTTGGGCCTAAGTGGGACACAACACAGCTGGACAAAAAGCCCTTCGGAACATGCAGTGTATCTGATTTGAATGACTAACTAACTTGAAATTGTTGCTGCTCGGTTTGCTTATTTTCATGTGTCTGCCCCCTTTCCTATCAGATATCCCCAGATGACAATTTCACTATCACTAAAGATGGTGCGATCCATAAATTAGTTATAATCAGGTGCACGGAAGAGCACTCTGGGAAATATCGTTTTGAGGCAGATGGTCGTAAGACAGAGGCGATGATCAACGTCAAAGGTTTGAGAATTCATCATGATAACAATAATGATATTTGATAATATGCAGCATAATTGTAAAATGAATATTATGAATTATATTTGCAGCCTGAGGTCATAAAATGTAAGTATGTGATTAGATAACAGCTAAATGCCATCACAGCATTAAAATGACCCCAAATGGCCCCTCTATTTTTTCTTTTTTTAGATCCCCCAAGGTTTGACCCTGAAGACCTCAGTGCTTTCACTGAGCCTGTTACAGTTAAAGTGGGGCACCACGCCATCTTCAAACTGCATTTTGTTGGCTATGCACCCATAAAGATTCAGTGGTACAGAGAAGGAGAAGAGCTCCATGATGACAACAATACAAAGATAGAGAAATCTGCAAGTCACAGCCGCTTGCTCCTTAGCAGGTGCCAGAGGAAGGACACGGGAGAGATCAAGATCAAGCTCAAGAACGAACACGGCTTCATCGAGGCAATTTCACAGCTAATTGTGCTTGGTGAGTGAATGAAGGGCAATGCAGAATTTAACAGCAAAATAGATTTTTTTGTCACTATATAAACATAAAACAGTAAAATGCCAGATTTCAATGAAATTAACTATGTGTCCATCTCCATCAAGAAGATTCTTATCTTTATAAATGCCAAAATGTGTGATTTGTGCAGTAAGATGCATAGTAATACATACTTTGGTGTTGGAAGACCAAGAACAGCAAACACCTTCAAGCTTCAAGCTCATTAACATAATGTTACAAAATCAGGCCAGTCTTAAGTAAAAAGGATATCGTATTTCACTCAGCCCATCTGTGTCTGGACAGATTTAGGTGCCTATTTTCAAAATGCTAGGTGGAAAATCAAGATTCTTTTTTGCTCTACTTGAAGCAGAATCCCTGACTGCGATAACGCGACAGGTTAAAGATGTGTTTTGAAAATGCAATTCACAGCTTGACAAAAGCAATTATGTTCAAACTACGTCTGCTATTGCTGCAAGCATTACAATCATCACAGTTTACAAAAAAATAAAAAATACTGTTTCCCTCTTATAAATGTGGTATTTGCTTTCTCACATATGGCAAGTTGTAAAGCTTTCTCAAACTTAAATGACACTTTTTTTAATGTTTCAGACAAACCTACTCCACCCCTGGGTCCTGCAGAAGTTACAGAGAGCTCAGTTTTGTGTATTGAGTTTAGGTGGAGGCCTCCAAAAGATGATGGTGGCTCACCAGTGACAAACTACATAATGGAGCGTCAGCAAGTGGGACGAAACACCTGGAAGAAAATAGGGGAAATCCCAGGTGTGCCCTGCTATCGTGATACAGATGTGGACCGTGGACGGAAATACTGTTACCGTATCCGAGCAGTGACCACAGAGGGTTCGAGTGAAGTGCTGGAGACTGACGACATGCAAGCTGGTACACTAGGTGAGCCAAACTGGTATAATATCTGTAACGTAAATTTGTCTCACCCACCAATCCATAACCTTAAAGACTTAACAGAGGATAAACTATAACCACTGACCTCTCACTTTTAAGTTTAATGTTAGCTAAATATCCATTGGTTTTAATGTCACAAGAACCTGAGACTGTACAAAAGTCAATCCCAGGTCAAACAATCATTCAACACAGTCACACCTATGAGCAATAAACATTTCACGTTTTCAACTCCCCTAACCTGCATGTCTTTGGTGTGTTTGAGAAACAAGAGCACCCATGCAAACAAGGGGAAAGTTTGTAACTCTACACATAAAAGCCAGCTGGCAGGTTCATAAACAGGACCATTGACTTGCTGTGAGTTGACAGTGCAAACCACTGAGCCACCACGGTGCACACTGTGAATTGTGTAGATTGTACTGTTTAATCAATACCAGTGATATGCAGTAATGTAAGAGTATTGGCTGTATGCACAGCTTGACTTTCAAATAATAAAACATGATGGTAAAAATAATCAATTAGAATATTAACCTGTAATAAATTTAACCAGCAAAACCAAACACTGATACCATGGAACGTGCCAATGACAAGCCACACTGCAAAAAAAGCAAACACTACATACACTTGAGTCCAAAAACACAGCTAAGACTGCATCTAATGCCACTGTCCCTGATTCTGGTTAGAAAACCTTTCAAGTCAAAACCTCAGACCAACTGAAATAAAATCGAAAGGTCTTATTTTCCTCCTCCACATCTTAAAAAAGTCCACTGGGTTCATAGGATTTTAGATCTATGAATCTGTCACAGAGAGAAAATCTCACACCATGTGATGGCACAACAGACAACTAATAAATAGCCAGCAGAAAAAGCACAAGTACAAGTAGTCCAGTACGGCACAGCGGCCGACAAAACACAGATAAAACAACAACGCAAGCACAATGCAAACAAGAATGACCTGTACTTACTGTTTGAAGGTCTGCTTGAGAACGAAGTCCATGCAACAGTGTTCTTTGGTGGAGTCTGTGTGTTGTATTAGTTTTCCATATAGGCCTGAAGTCTCTCCAGTCTGTAGGACTCCACAGAAACGTTATTCCCAGCTGACAGTCGTTCTTGACGTACTTGAAGTAATTGAAATAGTCCTCTCTAAGGTCATGATCCAGTTTTTCCTCCAGAAACGGGTGCTGTTGGAAAGCAGAAGCATTAAGATATGGAGTAGCCAGTACAACCAGTCTTTCATCCTTCACCAGGCTGTCTGCAGATTTACTACCAGAGGTTTACGCCACCCCTTCATAATACATTCTTCCTTTTAAAATCTGGTGCTGAAAACTTCTTTTTACATTAAATTACAGGATTAAACAGATTTGTAAGAGGTGCATCAATTATGCACAACAAATATTCACACTACTTGTTGGAGTCTGTTGCACTGACGCATTAACTATATCTTCTTACAGTGATTTAACCTATATGGTAAGCAATGTCAGTATTTATATTCTTGTAATGTTAATTATGACTAAACAATACAGACCCCAACACAGAACCCATGCTAACAAACTAGAGATAAACGTATGAAGACACAGGTGGAAGTAGAACTTGTGCCTTTCATGTAAAAATCGTCTTAATATTTGGGACTGTTAGTACCAGCATTAGGCTACTTCTATAAGGAAAGGAAAATCTAGTTAGTTAACCATCTGTCTTTGTTAATCGTTGTGATCCTCGTTTGACAACACTTACCCCTGATCTGAAGATATGTCATTGTAATATGTGCCGAAAATTCTCCGTCTGTTGTTAAACTGTGACTCTCAAAGGCTCCAAAGCCCGATCTGCACGTGTGGTACCGATGCACCGGCGTGGATTGAGACAGGTGTGGCGCACACCAATTAGGGCGTGGAGTTCACGGAAACAAGATGGCGGCCTAAAGGCGAAATGGTTGTTTTTTGTAGGGGTGGGGGGTTCTGTTTTTGCGAACCTGTGACTGTTTTTTGAGATCACTTCTTGTGTGTACTGTAGACCTCATCTGACCAGGTCCAGACTGAAATCCACTGTACTAAATCTAGTCCTAATTAAGCCAATAAAGAGAGTGCAAAGACTGTTTAAAAGACAGTTTCAGATTTGTGAGGCCTTTACTCTGTGAAAATACAATAAATGTCTAAACCACCAGATCAGATCAGGTCTAGGTCAAAAACTGCTTAAACTAGTCAAACATGCACTATACTGACAAGGAGAGTGCAGTTTCACATGTGTGAAACCTTATATTTGTGCAAAACAAAAACATTGTTGATTTGAAAATCTGTTGTGTCAAAGAGACCTATTTGATCATCAGCTGTTTCAATGTCATTGCTGCCCCCTGCTGTGAGGTCTGGTATATATTATGTCCTCTCCAATGCACAGACCTGTATGACAGACCTCATAATGAGACAAAAGTAAATAACTGTCATGTCATTTATCTGATAAGTTATTTTGGGCTGTAAATAACAGTTATTTCATTATCTTTTAATTGGTCAGTTGCAGGTCTGATTGCTCCTTTTGTCTGTTTAACAGCCTCAAACCCAAATATATTACATTTACAAAGATAGAAAAGAAAAGCTACAAACTCGTATACTTGAGAAATGGAAAATCTTTGCTGGATAGTTAATTAATCAACTAACAATAATGACAAGATAAAGAATAATTAAGTTTATACATGTGCTGCACTTTTCTAAAAGCAAACCCTTAAAGAGTAAATCAGCACAAAATTACAGCAAAGCTCTCTGTGGTTTATAACTTTTAGGTTTATGATGTTCCACATCCCAATCACTGATGATAAAAAATATATTTTGCATCATTTGTGACATGACCATATATATATATAAATTCATTTTTAAGGTATCTTATTGGTAGATTCTCATTCAACAACATTGCTTCTGATGTAGTAAGAGTCTCAAACTACAGTTCACAGGAAAAGTTCAGTGTCTCGGATTACAATCTTTACCAGTTGATTTATGTGGTTTTTTTCTGCATTCCTCAGCTTTTCCTGGCCCTCCAGCGCCCCCAAAGGTGGTCAGCGCTTATGATGACTGCATTAATCTTTCCTGGTCTTCACCGAGTAACACAGGAGGTTCACGTATCCTGGGATATATTCTGGAGAAACGCAAAAAAGGGAGTAATCTCTGGACGGTTGTCAATGCCATGGACGAGCTGATAAAAGGTCTGCATTTTTATTTTACCTCAATACAAATTGCCAGCATTGTAGACTGTAACAGTGACGTTTATATTGTTGCTCTTTCTTTAAAATTGTCTCCAGAGAAGAAATATGCAGTGAAGGATGTTGTGGCGGGCATGGAATATGAATTCAGAGTTACTGCCATAAACCTCTCGGGAACCGGTGAATTTAGCAACCCCTCAGAGTTTGTTTTTGCCCGAGATCCCAAGAGTAAGAGTTGCAAACTGTTTTTCATGCTACATTCAACAATATTTATTTGATATTTGGCATGGCATGACTTTTGATTTTATTGCGCTCCTTATGTTAATCCCAGAGCCTCCTGGTAAAGTTACAGGCCTGAAGGTGACAGAAACTTCTTACAACCACATGGTCCTGACTTGGACTAAGCCTGAGGAGAGAGAAGGGATACAGGACGAAGCAAAGGGATATTTTGTTGAAATCCGGCAGGCAGACTGCATTGAATGGTCCCGCTGTAATGGTGCTCCCATCATCACGACTTCCTTCAGCGTGAAAGGTCTTAAGTCCATGGACATGTACTGGGTGAGAGTGATTGCGACTAATGATGGAGGAGAAAGTGCGCCTGAGGAGCTGGCCAACTATGTCATTGCTATGCCCTCCCCTGGTACGTTAACTCTCCTTAGAAATTTAAGAGACAATATATCATTGTAGTCTGTCTCATAGCTCTTATTATGTCTCTTTCCCTATGAATTTTAACTCAATATGCTTAAAGACCTCCTGAAATTAAATATTGTCCAATTTTTATTGCTTGTGTTCATTATTTTAGTGAGGCCAAAGTTCACAAACCACAAGATGAAGAGTTTCATGGTGGTGAGGGCAGGAAACTCTGTCAGGATCACAGTAAACTTTGAGGTGAGATTTATACTTTAGCTTAATTATTGGTACACTCTGAGGAAAACCATGCAAAACTAAACAGAAAGAAAACCAAAAGGATACTATATTCAGGCCTGAATCTGATATTACTAATGTACTTTTTACCAGGCCTCCCCACGGCCAGTTATTATGTGGCTAAAGGACAATGTGCCAGTGGCAAAGCGAGCTACAATAAGTAACTCAGATGGCTCATCCCAGTTGCTGATCCCGTCCTCTGAGCGCTCTGATTCTGGCATCTACTCTATTGTGGTGAAAAATCTTGCAGGACAGGAGACATTCAGTACAGAGGTCAGGGTCACAGGTAAAACCTAAATATATCTCCCTTTTTTTATAAAGCTCACAGACATTTGTTAATCTGAAGCCAGTAAAACTGACTGTGTTTATAGATGATCCAAAGCCTCCTGGACCAGTAGAGCTGGAGGAAAATGTGCCCGGCACAGTGACAGTGATCTGGGAACCTTCTCCTGATGAGAAGCGTGACGACCGTCTCCACTACACAGTGTCCAAACTGGACTCTACTAAACGCACATGGACCACAGTGGCTGACAGACTCTTCAATAATAAATTCACAGTTTGCAATATCATGCATGGGAGGGAATATCATTTCCGAGTCTACGCCAAAAATGACATGGGCATATCTGCACCCTCAGAGTCACTGACCTGGGGTATGGAGAAGAAGAGAGGTGTGTTTGTGCATCTCATTCTCAAATTCTCAAAGGCCAAATTGTCACTTCTTGGAAAAAAAAAACATGATCTCACTGTATCTCCTCTCTTGTAGAAAAGTTTGTGGTAAATGTACCCACCAGAAAAGACTGTGATTTGCGATGTGCTCCAACTTTCATCGTGCCTTTGAAGCTTCACACTGCACCCAAAGGCTATGAATGCTATATGAGCTGTGCAGTGAAGGGAAATCCCAAACCTCGTATCACATGGTATCGAAATCACATCAGTATAAACACTAATACAAACTATTACATCTCTGACACCTGCGGAGTTTGCTCCATGCTGATCCTCCGGGTGGGCCCCAAAGACATGGGAGAATATACCATCACTGCAGAGAATGCCCTGGGACGGGCTGAGTGCTCCACTGTCCTCAGTGTCAGAGGTGAGAAGGAAAAACTCGTGCACTTAAATTTAAAGGACAGGTCAGAAAAAGCATACTAAATGATGTTAAATCTTTTTTTTTTTCCATACAGAGTGAAGAAACTGAGGACACTACAATATGAGCAGTATCTATTTTAAAGTCTAGATATCTCATGATGTCTGAATTGAAGCTACAGCTGCTTGGATGCAATTCACCAATTACAAAAAGAGATATTAGACTGCTACTGAAATGAAAATAAAATTATTTCACAAATAAAAACATTTACCCCCAGGTCAGTCGAAGGGATGTCGATTTGCCAGCATTGTGATTGCACGTATATGCCCAGCCTGACAGCAACACAGATAACAATATTCACAACAGGTTCCTCATCACCGCCAGTTCATATACATGTGAGAGCGTACGAGTTCAGCCGAGTGCACTTATTATTCGTTTCTTCTTCTTCGCCAGCGCGTAACAGAAGAACCACACGCACAACACACCGCTACATCTGAGTCACGCCGAGGATTTTGCCGCTCGTTTAGCGTCCTTCCAAGCAGCAAAACAAGTCCCGTCAATACCAGAGAAACCAGGCGTCTGTTTTAGGTTCGAATCCTCTCATATCCGCGCATTAAGAACATAGTAAAAGAAATTGGCGAAAAGAGATTGGCGACATGTCTGTGGGCCCTTGAGAATGCGTTTCTTCTCAAAGAGTTCGACGAGGAACATCACAACAGACCGCAGTCAGTTATTTGCCGCCAGGCCAGATTAGCCACATAAACCCGAAACGGGGAACAGCCTCTGTCCAACATTAACAAATGTGACCATCACATCCATGAAGCTCGTTCGTCGCAGGTTTCGACTTCCAGGGATTGTCATTGCACGATGGCGAAATAGTCGTCAAACGTATTTCAGCACATTTCAGTTTGTTATTGATGAAGCCAAATGACATAACATGCACCAGCGAGCGCAGAGGTGCTGAAAGGTGGTGCCGATCAGCCGTCATCTTTCATCGCCTGTTAACCGGTGTTCGCGCTCCAGTCATCATCCCATCAACAACAGCGCAGATGACTCACCAAACCGCCCGTTCTCTTCCAACCGCCATCTATTCGTCCCGGCAACAATCAGTGTTGCGACGCCGCATTATTCAATGCACATTGCGTCAACCATCGCATCAGACCGCGATACCGAGAGCACCAGTCAGCCACCGCCTGACCGCAGCTGCTCGCTCAGTTCATCAGACGCGTCATCACGAACATCTGTGCCCCATGGGGACAGAGATCAGAGCTGTGTGTGTGTGTGTGTGGTGTTAGTGCAGTTGTTCTCAGCAGGCATGCAGCACTGAATATAATTGTTAACATACAGCAGCGTTCGACAGCGTCATCATTTCAATGAACCATGACCGTGGGTCAGTCATTCAGTTTATGAACATGGGTTGACCCACCGATACGTCACCAGCCCGGAACTGCAACAGCCAGTTGGCATCAGTTTAAACATCAACACAGCCAGTTGTGCGTATGTGTGTGTGCGTTTTTTAAAATGAACGCCGAGCTTAAAGGAACCATCCGAAACCAGACCAACAAAACATGCGACATCACTGAACATGCTCTGAAACCGCCGTATTTCTCTTCGTACTTGCATTACGTGTAATTACCCTTCACCGCTCGCGATGCATTTCAATGGAATGTAGATTTGAACACGCCATCGCCATGCCGGGCCGGAGTAACGCCAACATGTGACGTCATTGCATACCGTCAAACGCGAGATCGCAATAAACGTCCACCGTCCTCGGACGTTTTAAGACCGGAGTGGCAGTTGCGTCAGCTGCAGCCTCTTCGGTAAGCCCGCGTCAGGTCACAGATCGCAAAAGAATATTAAACGTCAGTCCTTCTCGACAAACGCTGGGGATCTCATAAAGTTGTCAGCGAACCGGGGCCTATTACAGCAACATCGGGTCTTCAGCCATTGTCAATATTCATCCTCATTATTTTAGTGAAAATCAATGTGTGCATAGCCGAGTCGATCAACACATTTCAAACCTTCGCTTCGCACAGTTCGCACATGAAACCGCGACACACCGTGCCTGTAATCACAGCAAATCAGTTTATCGACGCATCAAAGATACCGCGCGACACGTTCGGCGATTCTCAATATCCCAGCCAGCGAACACATCGTCGCCGGGGACCCCTGAACAATCACGTTAGGTAAGAAGATGCACTGCACCAATCTCCAGCACCGTAAAGCACCCAGCCAAAGCGAAATTGTTAGTCAAGGTGCCTTATCAACATGACATGATTGCTAATGACTGTTTGAATAGATATTGCCTCTCCGTTTCGGTAAAATATGATGGCACAGTGGTTTGCTCACAAAACAGCTTTCACGGTTTTTGCTCATTTGAAATTAAGACAGGGACCCTGAAGAACACCACAGTTAATGCAGTACAGGCACTGGGAGAAGTCTTCAACAAAGCTGAAGAATTACAACAAACAGCAGCTTTTGTGTCGATTAGCGGGTTAGCTCAATCGTCACTGCTTAACATTTGTCTCAACATCATGCGCAACAGAGTTATGTTAGCCCGTAAGCATGCACCATACTTTGTTTGTTTGTTTGTTTACTAAACTTTGACTGTGCTCGACATTTCAAAATCAGACATTGGGACGCGAAATGCTGTGATTTAAATCATTCCACAGCAGCATTTGTACCATCATTTCAACACAAAGATGTCGATAGGTCGCCAGGTCAATTGCGTACTGAAATATATTAACACAGGAAGATTAAAACTGCCACAACAAATAAATATATCTTCATTACAAAAACATAGTATATATGACAGCCTTTTCTCATTACCAGACTGCTTCAGGTCAATATTCTGTTAGAGGTGTTGTTGATCAACAAAACTTGAGTCAGATTGCAACAGGGCCAGCACGGCCACAGTCTCCATCATGTAACTGAATGTTTTTCAGATTCTCGTCCACAGTAACCGTACTTCATTTTTCATTTTGCATGTCCTTGATAGAGGATTTTTTTTTTGTTGTTGTTGATCCAATAGCACCTCCTTAAAACAGCAGAATGGTGACACAAGAGAGACAGTCTGAGTGTGTGGGAAAGACAATGTACTATACTATGTTTTGTAATAGAGATATATTTATTTATTTATGCTTTTCTTAGTTTTAATCTTTATATGTTGTCTACTCAGTTTTGTTTCGAAGGAATACACCAATTATTTTGGCTGACCTATTGACCATCTTTGTGTTAGGTGATGAAAACACAAATGCCAAAATCATCCACTGGTAGATGTGATTTAAATCACAGCTGACATTTTAGCGTCCACAGTATTGTCTGATTTTAAATATCGAGCACAGTCCAAAGTTTTAGTAAACAAACAAACAAACAAAAATTATGTGGTGCACATTGCTTACATTTTAACATAACTCTGTTGCGCATATGATATTGAGACAAAAATATTAAGCTTAATTATTGATTGAGCCTAGCCACATCTAATGCAATCCAACACAAAAGCCCTGCTTTGACCATACATTTTATGAAGTTTAACAGCTTTTGTTCTTGTCATGTCAGAGGCTATATTTACTGGTGCTACTGCATTGTACTGCATTGTACTGAAGTGTTCTTCAATATCTGGGGTCCACAAAATATTTGAAATTTCAAATCTGAAATAAAAATAAAACCATGAAAGAGCTGTTTTGTAGCTGAGCAAACCCACTGTGCCATCACCCTATTATTTTATTCTGAAAGGCTTAGAGGGAAGGCAGAAAAAGTCATCCCTAGTTCAAAACAGTCTGTTATTTATGTATCATATCATATTTAATGGATAAAACTGCCAGACTGCCAGCTTCATATTTAAAATTCCTTTAGCTGTAGAATTGCTACAAGTGGTGTGCTGGAGACATGAATGATTTTGGTGTCTGTCTTCTCTTTACCTAACGAGTGAGTTGACCAAAGTCCCCAGCGTTTGATGTATTCCTTTAACAATGAGATGGTTTCAGAGTCCAACCAGGGCAGTATGCTGTAACACCAGTATTATCTTTGGTCACATCCAGTAAACTGATTTACTGTAAATTACAATTAAGATACAGTATGTGTCAGCAATTTCTACATGTGCTGTAGATATACTGAACTATGCAGAGTATTGTATTGAAAAGTTTGAAATGTGTTGATGATAGCTCAATATGCACACATTGGTTTACTCACTTTGCTTATTAAAATGTAAAGGGATGGGAATGTTTTTCTGTGTGACATTAATATGCATCAGAAGCAGAGAGATTATTAGCAGGCGGCTGAGCTGAACACACTGCATATTAAACACAAGCAAGTCATGGTAATTAAAAGGCCTTTATTTCCTATTTGTTTTTTTACAGAACTGGTAACACATATGATAAATTTGTAATAAGTTATTTGGTTCCCTTGATAACTTTATAAGGATCCCCAACGTTTGTCCACATAAGGGTCAAGAGGAGTTTGTGAGCAACGTTTGTGTCCAGTCAAGGGCTAAAGCATGCGATCCACAGTAGGCACAAGTACTGACATGAACACGCGCACCACGACACTAGACACGAAGAAACACAGCTAGAGGACACAACCTGGCTGCCCTCCGATGCTTTAAAATATGATGAAGAAGAGAAAGAGGTGAGAAAAAAATTAAGAGAGTCTTGAGAATACAGTTGCATCAGGGATGAGGTGGAGGACTAAGCACTCAAGAGGGGAGTTTGGTACGGTCCTGCATGTTTGGCAGTATACAGTATGTCCATGTTGTAAACATGAAGGCCGGCATTCTTTACGCTCAGCAAAAGCAGATTCAGTGGAGAACTCAACGAGCCCGCTTCCTATTCAGCATAACGATACTGGTGGTACATAGCTGGTAACACATAAAAGGGACAAAGACGCAAAACAAAAAGCGAATGTGAAAGAGTGTGGTGACATATCTCTGGCATTGATTCAAATACAGTCCTACATTCTACATTAGAAGTATACATCACGAGGAAACAAAAGAGACAGAAGGAGTGATTACACATGTGCACAAGAATACAAAGAAGAAATACAGCGAGTACTAGAGGAGACAAGACAACATGTTTCAAAGTGGTGTCTTCACCTGCCGAGAGGCTCCTCAGCATATTTTGACAAGGTGAGAAATGATCTACTGAACTTTGGATGGTTTCCCTTTTTAAATCCCAGCGTTTGTTTAAAAAAAAAAACAACACACACACACACACACACATACACACAACTAGCTGTGTGAACGGTGCTCTAAAACTGTCTCTGCACAGCTGAAACAGCACACAGTTTCAGATGCAATTGTGCATAAGGTATTGTACATCTACACAGCTATCAACAGAACAGATTAACCCCCGTATTTAAAATAGAACTAAGATTGTTTGAGTATTACAGTCATGAAGACATTTAAGAATGAGTAATGTGTCCAACGCATGCAGACCTGTACTGTATATTGTAATTATATATTCCAGTGCTGTGTTTTTGCACCATGCCTGCTAAAGGGCCAACACTTTAAATTGATTTAAGCACACACACGCACACACACACACGCACACACACACACACACACACACACACAGCTCCCAGTCTCTGTCCCCCATAGAACTTAGATGTTCGGTGGTCATGTGGCTGTGGTGAAAGGAAATAAAAGGAAAAATAAATCTATAATAAATAAGTGTGCTATAGATTTACCTGTAATAACATTTGCCTCATCATCTGATGTTTCTGTTTGCCTATTGGTTCAAACAGTGGTGACGAATACAGGCAACTGCAGTCAGGTAGTGGCAGTATATCTGAAACACACTGAAGTCTAGTATTTGAATTACTCTCAGTGCATCATTTGGTCACAGTCAGTTGCATTAATGGGACAGTGAATAAATATAATATTGCATTAGATAATGTGCAGCGTCTCACAACACACTGAGGATTGTTGCCGGGATAGATAGATGGCAGTTTAAGAGAAAAGAACTTAAAGGAATAGTTTGAAAATTGGGGAAATATGTTTATCTACTTTCTTGTTGAGTTCAGTGAGAAGATTGATACCACTCTCTTAGCTGTCCTTTAAGTACGAAGCTGGAGCCTGGACACAGTTAACTTAGCAAACGATGAAAAAGATGAAAAACAGCTAGTCCGAAAAAAAACCCTGCCTACCAGCACCTCTAAAGCTCACTAATTAACATGTTATATCTCATTTGCTTCATCAATAAACAAACTGAAATGTAAAAACGACAAGCTGCGGTTTTGAAGGCAACTATTTCGTATCCAATGCAAGTAGCAATGACATCCTGGAGTCTGTGAGGTTACGAGACGACCATCAGAGACTGGTTTGAGCTTCATAGATGCTGATAGTCACATTTTGTTATGTTTGGACAGAGGAAGGCTAGCTGTTTCCCCCTGTTTCCAGGGTTTATGCTAAGCTAATCTAACCTAAGGTAACCGTCTCTTGGCTGCAGTTACATATTAGCGTATGAGAGTGGTAGTGATCCTCTCATCGAACTCTTTGAAAGAAAGCACATTTCTCAAAATTTTTGAACTATTCCTTTACTTCCATATCATGCACATGACATGACATCTATATTTTCATATAATTTCTTTTACTATGTTCTTGTGAAAATCATAACTTTATGCATAGTTCTATGGGAGGGATTCAGACCTAAAACTTGGGTGCCACTGTTTTAAGTTTCTCTCTAGTCACTCTAATATTGTTGGAGTTCTAACTATATTGTTTTGCTGCTTGAGAGGTTTGCTAAACGAACCAACAAAATCCATCAGCGTGAGCTTCAGATCGCCAGCAGTGTGTTATTGATTGTACATGTAGTTCTCTAGTACATTCTGCTGCTAAACTGGAAGAAGAGAAACTTGAAGAGTGACCCAGTTTGGTTCATAAATTGCACTCAGCCCAGGAATAGAACACACTCTCACATATATATAATTTTAGCAGTATTATTGAGAACCTATTGTGATATTATTATCTATTATTTATACTATCAAAACAAGGCATATACATTACTAATCACAATACTGTAAAATCAGCTACCTCTATGAAACAAGGACATCAACAGCTCTGAAAGTAGAAAAAGACACACTCACTCTACTAAACTCACAACTGTTCCCAATGCTCACATATACAGTAAAATGGATTTTGCCCTCTTGATGAACAAAGACCTCTGAACGGAATGTAAAAGAGAAACACTGGCCAAGGAAAATGAAGACGTCATATATATATTTTTTTCTTCATAAATAAACTCTAGCTACTCAGCTGAGCTCTAAAGAGTTAGTGCTTGAGTTTTATGGCTTTAGTTTTATCTTATTCATTTATCTTGTATACATGTACACATTATTGTATAATAAACACAGTAAAAGAGACACAGCCATGAAGGGTTTCAGGTCATTTAAATAGAAGTGAAAAATAAAAAACTTCCAAGTAAAAAGAAAGAAGGGATTCCAAGTCGTTTGTGTTCACTGGAATGGGATTATTCATCTTTTGGCCCCTGGAAATGGATTTTATATAAAGATATGATCCAACAGACTTCATTCTGGGTCAGTACTGGCACAAATAACGACTCCTACAATCCACCTACAGATCGCTGAATTATTCAATATTCTTCTAATTAGTTATTTCAGAAACACACCCTGCCAAATCTGCTGTTAGAAAATAGTCATCTTATAGACTTGGAGACCCCCCCATTCCAAACATTAAAAAATCCAAATCATATATATATTTAAAAAAAAAAAAGCAATAGCAATACAATTCAGAAATAAATCATCAACATTGGCCATCAGATAAGTGCTGGAACAAAATGTATGGCAGATAAATGGCGTCAAATAAAACTTCTGATCACAAGGAACTAGATAGCAAGCATGCGGCTACATTTTCATCCTACATGAACTCACACACAGTACTGGACGACACACTTGCTTAAGAATTTCAGGCGTGGAAAGGTTCTTATTAGTAATAGTACTCTAATATTTGTATGACATTCTCTCCAATGACCCTCATGGAAAATAAATACACATTTGTTTCATTTAGAAAATATACAGTGCATCTTTTTTTCCCCCTTCATCGTGTTATTAAAATGACAAATGACACCCATTTACGTACACGAGATATTTTTGCTTCGTCTCTAAAACATGCTCTTATGTACAGTATTTTGTATAAACATGCAGTATCAACGTGTATGAACTATGTATATAGGCAAAACTACACACCAATGGGTTGCTTGATTGCTTCCATGTTGCCTTTTCTTTAGTGTTGCTTCGTTAACAGAAGAAAAAAGATTTATGTGAGGTGAAAAACAGAAATGTGAACATGGTCTATGTCGGTTATAAAAACATAAAGAGTTACAATTGCCAACAGAGAGAAAGATTCAAGAGTCAACATTCATTAAACTCCAGAAAAAATTGCAGTACTGTTTAAAATGTTGAGTTTTTGCTGCGCTCATTTTAATTAGCTAGACTAAGCACCTGGCTAATATCAGGATTTCAATTAACAATTAAGCTTTCACCAATTTATTCGAGGGCTGATGAGTTTTGGTCAAACAACAGTTTGGATTTTGTCACAAGACAAAGTTCATCCTCAAAATTTCCCTTCATCAGAATATTAATTCACAAATACACTGAGCCGATTACATTCTCTGAAGGAGCCAGGGAGCGGGATTAGATCGAAATGTGTCTCTTTTCTTATCAGAGGAGTCCGTTTAAATGAGGAGACCTGTCTGGTGTGCCACGTGTGCCACAGAAAAATTCAATCTCACAACATTTTATCACAAGAAAAAAAATACACAAATCACAGAACAGAATAATACCCAGTAGTGCAATTAAATTCAACAGTTTGGTAAGCTGTGTATAAAATACACATGGATCAGTGCCTTCTTCCAGACCATATCCTTGCAATCAAGTGAGAAACGTAATATCCAAACAATCCAAACACAAATAAGCTGAAGCAAAACAACAACAAAAAAACTGCTAATATAACACACTCCTCTGCTCTATTTTTTTGTTTTTTAAACCAGCAGTTATTCTTAACATAAATAATTAAAGCTCTGGTTTCTGAGGGTACTTAAACGCAACATTTGGAGTTAAAGTGCTTGAGGAATAAAAGTGTTTGAAGTTAAATCACATAAAATACAACTGAATTAAATAAAAGGAGAAAGAGATAGAAAAAAAGGAGAAGAAAGAAAGTAAGAAATGAAGAGAACAACACCGCTAACTGGAAGGCGTCCCTGGTAGTTGAAAATTGCTTATTTTGTTACTTGGAAGGCTTGTCTCCTTTATGACTGTAAGACGGTTATAGGGATTCCTTTGAAGTAAAACCCTTGTGTCAAGTCCATGACTAATGGCAGTAGCACTGAACAAGTGAGATAAAGAATCAGAGGCATTGGGAGGGGAGGTGGTAGACTGCAGGCAGTAATCGACACCTTGTAAATATCATGTCATTGGTGGTTGGAACCGGTCTCTGTTGTACCCGCTCTGATATTTCCTTGCTTTTCTGGTGCAGTCTTTTTGCACAGTCAAAAATACACAAATACTAAAATCCATCACTCCCTCCCTCTCCCCTGACATACCATTTCATGGATAAACTAACACTAGTCGCGAGCCTTACGTCACCAGAAAAAACAAGCGGTTGAGCTTTCGAATCCAACATTTTTTTCTGGTCGAGTGGAGTGTTTGAATAATTACAACCCGTTTAGAAAAAAAGGCATGGAGTTTCAGTTTTCCTCTCAGTTTTCCTGAGACGAAGGGTGGAAGGTTAACTAATCAAAAAAGGCAGTGTGTTTGTGGGTAACTGGATATGTGTCTATCCCTACTTGGTACCCAACTCTAGGAATGTACTTCAAACTAACAGAATCATCTAGTATGATAACTGGCAGGTGTAGAACATGGTGCTCGACACACCTAAGGAATGGACCTGCTTGTGTTATTTCTCTATCTTATGGCAGTATAAAGCATTTTTTATTATTAAGCACTATTCTAAGCAAACTGTGTCACTAAAGGGAAGGGGTGAGAAGTACAATATGAGTGAATGTATGTTTTATCCCCTCTATCAGCAGATTCCCATATAGCACTCTTACTGTTCTTCATAGTCTACTCTGTATTCTTATTAATGGAACCACAACCCCAATACAAAAATAGATCTAAAGGAAATCAACGGAGTCTCTGTCCATCCTATAACTTGTCTTCTTTTTTCAATGACACGATTTAATATAACATGATGTTTTTTTTAAACTATATTTCCCATCATGTCGAATGGAATCTTATGGATCTTGTGAAAGGTGGCGGTGGGAGAGGGACGGGGGGTGTGGGTGGGGTGGGGAGTGGATGAACAGTCGGGGTGTTCCTCTGGAATATACACTGACATGTGGGACCTGGGGAAATGATGGGAAATGCATGGGTAGGTATAGCTGGGGGTAGGTGGAAGGTGGGGACGATGTGTTCTGGTGGGAGTTTTACTGCTTGGCAGTCAGGGCTGCGAGGGAGGCACTCCTCCTCCTCTGGCTGCAGTGGATGCCACTGGGCGATGGGACGACGGGGGTTGGCCAGCATGTCGGACCAGTGTTTCAGCCCGGCCCCTGTGGCCTTGCTTCCCACCCAGATCTTCCCAATGGCATCGTTCTTGCCAATCTTGTCATAATCCAGCACTGTGATCACAGCTTGGAGTTTCTGGGAGAATGGGAAGGGGGCGGGGAGGAAAGCATTACAGCAAGGTTCAGAATGTCATAATCATTACATGGATGTGGAGGTGGAAAGTGACTAATTTCAGGGTACTGTCTTTTATTCACTTCATTCCTGTAAGCAATAATAAAAAGAATCACTTTATTTTAAAGCAGCTACAATCAATATTTCTATATTAATAATGAATTATGACTACAAAGGGATTGCTCATAGTGATGAAGTGGTCTATCACCCAAATCTCAGCTCTAGGGAACTTAACAGCATCTGGCTGTCATTGGTCAACTCTGGGAAAAATTCAAGTTAACAGACAACACAGTGAACTGATATTTCCTCAGACAGTTCAGCCGGGGCTGGCATTTGGTTACAGCTAGTAGACAGAAACGCGTCCAAGCTGGTCGCGATGCACTCGCGCTGCCAGATGTATGAAATTAACTTTGCTAACTTGCAACTTTCAAGGATATGTTCGCTTATTAGGAGAATTTTATAAAGATTTTTATTCACCTCTAATCTGTATTATACAATGAGTAATTCTTCGTCTTTCAATATGGGCCCCAGTCCTTGTCAGTGAACCTCGCCTTCTCTAGACTTTCTGTGGTGGACTGGGTTTTTATTGTTGTTTCATAGTTGAACATAAAATTACAATTCTTAATTATTTCAAAAGAGCATAAATACTCTAAAATATTAAATATTTTTCTATCTCATTTTTCATTTAATATATAATATATATATCCTCCCAAGTTTAGACTGATGATATTTATTATATATATATATATATATATATAAATCAAAAATATCTAATCCTTTAAAAATATTTTGTTTTCAATATATATTATTTATATTAGACTGCAAGTAGTGGTGTTTTGCTCGATGCAGAACTTTAGTTCTAACAGGATCCTTCTCCAGAGATCTCAAGTTCAGTGTTTCTTCTTCCTTGGTTTATTTCCTCTTCTGTGGAGACAAATCATGGTCATTACTGAGGCAGGGAGCTGCTGTGAGTGACTTTGGCAGGACGGCGCGCTAACGATTCCTGCGGTATTCAAATTTGACCAGGTGGCATTTTATCAATTGGACACTGAAATGATGCAATATCTGATGCTCCTGACAGTCCATTTCAGGTGGTGCCAATGCTCCCAGCCTGCAGCTGAGGATGAGGAGGGAGGAGGAGGGATTGCAGGAGGGCTTGCCATGCATTTGTCCATTTGTCAATGTCTTTGAATCTGTAATCATCATTTGTGGTTCAGTCAAATCATTTTTATATTAATGGAAAAATCATACAGTGCAGACCATGGATGAGGCTGCAGTTCAGTCAGTGGTCTCTCAGTGAGGGTCAGGTGTTGTCCTCAGTGTCAGTTTCAAATCCTCCTCTCTTGGATGATCTTCTGACCTCCGGATACAAATTCATATAACAATTCTTATTACTGGTTGTTCTTTAATGATATTATTATATTAATGTTGAATATTCTTGGATGCAGTCGCTGTGGGAAGGAAGCCTGGCATAAATATCGAACTACCTTCTGATAATGACTTTTCTCTTCTGATGATGCAATTTTCAAATCATTACTAGTTTCTTTTCTTCTCTTTATTTATTTTGTTTCTTTAATATATATAGGTTTTTAATTATAGTGTCAGTCTGGGTGGGTGAGTTGGTTTTAATTCAGTTGTAAGTGTCAAGTACAAAACATCCTGACCAAGTCTTAGTAACAGACTGATTCTATGGTTTTTTCTTTATTAGTGTTGGTCATTGATCATTATTTTATCTAAATATAGACAATATTCTCTAATATATTTATATTATATTATTCTGATTCAGATCATGCTGTCACCCAGAGGCTCCTTTATGCTGTATTATAAAATGTTTATTTGATTATTATATATATTATATTTAAAGCTAATTTTATCATTTAATTTTGGGACCAGGCCAATTTTATTAAATCAGTTTTCTAGTGACATAGGTGGGAGAGGTATCATCAAAATTATCCTAAATAAGTTGTGTTGGTGGTTCAGACATAATTCATATTGTCAAATATCAAAACAGTTTAATCAGCTTACCTTGCACATGCATGTTAGTGATCTCTAGTGAGGTTGCTGGAGTGCACTCGTGTTCAAAGCTCAACCATAGGATGGGTTCATGTTCATTTCAAACCATAGACACTTAAACAGGTCTTTGTTCTGTTGTTGTTGTTTTTGTTTTTGCCAAAATTGCAATCTCTGGATAATGGAACATAGCGGTTGGTGCGGCATATCAGTTCAGTGGATTTTGCGAGCAACAATCACTCCATAGATTCCTCAAGCACCCTTGTTTTAAGCTTGCAAAAAACTAAGGAAGCCATAGCACTCATTTGTCATCATCACTGCAATCCAAGTCCTCAAGCCAGCCACCCCACCACAGCTCCCCCAGCCTGATGCGCTTACAGGCGGCCAGAGAGGGTGCATTCCATCAGACTACACGTGAGCAGAAGTCCACCACAGTCAAGATACACGGAGCACACAAGACACAAGCGGGAAGGAGGCAGAGACAAGGAAGAGATTGAACTGCAGCAGACACCAAGAAGAGGTAATCACAGCAAATGCAGTCAGCTACACTGTAGGGAGTGAGGAAAATGACAGATACAGAAGCCTCCTCATTAGCACAATCGTATCTTGTGCAGCAGGGCCGCTGGGTTTTAAAGGACCTGCAGTTTTAGATGTGTTCTTATTGTACTTTGTCGAATCATCAATCACATGTGTGAAAAAAATAATAATTACAGGCCCAAAACAACACCATTGTGCTAACTACTAATTTTCATAATTACTCTTTAATGACTGTGAGGAAAAAAAAAAACAATGGTCGGGCTGAATAGATAAGAGTCCTGTCATTTTCCACTCAAATCCCAAAGCACAAGTGAGAGAAAGAGCAACAATAACATTCATGACAAATACATTCAATAACAAAAAAAGAAAGAGAGAAACAAAAAAAATAATCATGGTGGGTAAAGAATGTAATTAACACCTGTGGAGAATACACTTGACTGGGTTAGAAAGCAATCAAAAGGTTAAACAGTCTGCCAGTGATATGTAATCTAACACATTTCAAACAGGAAAATTACTTGATTAAAGTGCATAACATGAGGACTATTGCTTGTTATAACTGAGTCAAACATATCACTACATGCGTGTTTTCTTTCAGTTCTGGTACAAAGCTATACTGTAAGTCGCACAGCTGTTACCATAATAGGCTCATATACAGGTTGAAGTTGGCCCTTGCTTTGCATACAGTGTAGGTGTAAATTGCCTTGGCCATGACACAACCTCCTGCCGTGAAACATACCTCTCCACCTTTCAGGTTCTTCATTCCCATGTCACCCTTCCCCTTCTTGCCCTTCTTGTTCTTCTTCTTCTTGCAACAGCATTTCTTGATGATGCAGAAGCAGCATGTTAGAATGAGTAAAGCAGCGACCACGGCAATGGCAATGATGGCCCACGATGGCACTGGGGAGAATATACAGACCAATGCATAGATGGAATGTCCACACCAAGGGAGAGAAGAAGCAAATAATTTGACATTTGACCAACTGATCATTTAGCCTACTCCATGTCATGTCCTGGGCCAAATATATTTAGTAAGAGGTGCTAGGTTAGCAATTAGATTGCGTGAAAATTAGATTTCTCTGCCATTAGGAAGGGCAGCCAGTGATCAATACTGAATAAAGACATTATGAGGCTGCCAATGCCCGCAGCGAAAGAGAAAATCTAATTCCCAAATCATTGCTTAGAGTCACATTAATATGAGTTGGTTGATCAGAACAGGTTTGGGTTTTGTCTGGCACTCACGTGGGATCTTGTCGATTTCATTTAGGAACTTGTTCTTGATCTCGTCGAAGGCATCGTTCTTGTCGACCGGTTCGGTGGAGTTGTCAGCAGAGACTAATGCGACAGGGGCTGGAGTCACAGTCAAGGCACTGGCCCCTGTTGGCTTAGCAGCGACCATGGGAGTTGTCTGATGCCTGAACAAGTTGAACTTCGTCATTTAGGCTGCACGCACAGTCCCTGAAAGACAGCATGAAAATAACACACACAGTCATCCAGTTATCCAGCCATCAGCCACCACCTGCACATTATATTCCACCTGTGTGCCACCACACTGTCACAGGCAGATATTGATAGTAACTCATTAAAGGGTTGAGTCATTGAGCCGATTTTAAAGTTTCATCTGAAAAAGAAAAGTGACATCCAGGCCAAAATATGTCACGGATAAATGTGGCAACACAAAAGTGTGACATTTACAATAATGCATTAAGTTACCAAAAAGCAATCAAAAGAGGGAATAGTTCATGTGTGGTGTATTTTCAAAACGCCACCTGATATGGTTTGTTAAACCCAACTGCCTAAATGGATGGACAAGGTTTAGTGCCGTACATGATAATGGAGTTTTTTTTAATCAAATACCAAGCAGAGACACTCAACTCTCAGTCATTTAAAAATTCTATAAATAATGAAAAAGGATCAAAAGGAGGTTGTAGCTCAGGTGGTGAAAAGGGACCATTGTTAGAAGATTGGTGGTTTGATCCCAGGCTCCTTCTGTTCACAAATGTCATTCAGCAAAACACTGAACCCCAAATTGCTTTTTGAAAGTGTGTATGCATGGGAAAAAAATTGACAAAAAGCGACAGCCAAATAAATGTAATGTAATGTAACTTGGGAGCTGCAGCATTATATATGGGTCATACTGGACAGGAAACAAATTATCAAATATATTTTCTATGTCTGCTGTTGAGAGAGTATATGTTCAAAAGGCCCATACCTGAGCCACTAATGTTTGCTTCTACATCGGCCGCAAGAGCAAACACAGTAACACAAACAAACTGAAACAGGTTTTTCAAGATTTGCCACTGATGTGTCTCGAGCCCCATTAATGCAAGTGCTGGTGAAAGTCATGGAGGTTTGTTTACATCTGTTATGGTGTTAGTTAGTTAGATAGTTCAGTTTTATTATTCAGTCTTAAGATCAAAATCAAGATTTCTTTTACAGGAGATTTGAAAAAAGAAATCAATTTGTTCCCAAGAGAGACTTGAGAGGCTAATTAAAACATTCAAAAATACTATTGCAATTAAAAACAAGTAGATGTTCAGAGGAATTAATGTTTCTAACTTCAGTTTTTTCTGCAGTCCATCGCAGTAGTGAGGTGCATAATACTGGAAACAAGTACTTCTTCAGTGTTAAACCATAGAGAAAGAAAATGACATGATCTGTTAAACCCTTGACTTTTTTCCTTCCACAGGGTTTGCTGTTACACCCGAAGACCTCACTGAAATGATTTACATTTAAATTTAAAATGTTTTCTTGACTGTGCAAACATACTCCATGGTTTCTGGTTTCTGTTAGTTGAATAGTTACAGTCTTATCAAAACAGTACATTGTGTAACACTCCATCCACACATTCATGTTAATAAAGAGGGAAGTGATGAAGACAGCTGGAAGCACCTTGCTTGTAAAAAAGTCATCATATCTATTGAATCTTTTGATGGGCATAAGTCATTCTAAAAGCCACATATTGCAGCAAAAGATGAACAAAAGTGATTCTACTTTAACAAGGCAACAACCTATAAAGAAAAACTCCTGATTCAAAGCACCACAATGAAGCTCAGGTAATACTCTTGACATCCTACTTTCCCTGTAAAAGGCTCTAGCAGTACAATATATTGCTATCATTTTAAACCCATGGGATATTGATTGAAATGGATGCATGGTTGCTATGATTTCTTGATGAACTGATTAATTGATCAACTGAAAAATAATCTGCAACTACTTTGATAATCGTTTTAGTCATTTCTTGCTGGTTCCAGCTTCTCAACTGAGCAACGGGCGCTTTTTGGTTTTTTATGTGATAGTAAACTGAATATCTTTGGGGTTTAGAGGGTTTGTTAAATGAAACAAGCAACCTAAATATATATTCATAAATAAGGTGTAATTAAGTAAATTGATACATTGATCATATTGTCCATAATAATACCTGCTCAGCCAATGCTTAAACACAGCACCATAGAAAGTGCACAACAACTGTGACAAAGTCTCTGAAACTTATGATAAAGTTCTTTTTTATGACTCAGCCAAGGTCTGAACCCTTTAGCTTTGTAACATTCAATCCATTTCCACTGAGGAGGTGCACAAGAATTTATTTTACAAAATGATTGATGATGGCACTCTACACCACAGTCTGCCATTTTACAGTGTTTCTAACATATTTCACAGGGTTGTGAGGTCAGTGGACAATGATTTGAGATCAGTTACCAACCGCATTTATGAGAAATAACCATCAATCCTCAATGTATCACACCTTTGTTTTGTCTGGACGTTGCTCTGTACCCGAGCCAACATCGCCTGTCCAGGAAAGGTGTTTAAGCGTAGAAAGAAACAAAATGAACAACTGCAAGCCATTCTCCAGTGGTGTTTCCACAGGCCAAACAAATGTTCAATCAGACCGCTTATCGGTTCCAGAAATCACAGTGTAACAAGTGCAGCTGAAAGCAGCCTGCCGACAGAGTGATAAGTGATCGGCTGAGACCTCGATTCGGAAAGCAGAGAAAGATGACAAGCATAACAAGAGGAGACTTCTGCTGCTGATTTTATTAAAGTCGTGGTGATGTGAGCAAAAATAGAGAAATTTCCCATTTCTCAAATGCCAATTCTCCAAGTTGATGCCAGAGATTCTGCCTCTATTTATTGCCACATATTAATTATTTAAATTGGGACTGACAGCAGGAAGGATAAGCTTATATTATTCAGGGGCCAGCACCAGTTCATACATCTTAAAATATATGTGTCTAATAATAACTCACTGCTGTTATGTAGGCTGATGTTACAAATGACCAACATCCTGTGATAATATAGTGAGATGGGAACTACTATACATACACTGTCTAAAGTTATTGCGAAAATGACTCACGATCATTTTCACCCATCTCTCACTTGAAAATGAATGTGTTGCTCAATGAAACAGCAATCACAGGCCTCACTGTCTCCGCTCTGTATTACACATTTCCGTAGATATTGTGAAAATGTTAAAAGCATCCACTTACATCTGAGGTTTATATGCATTTTATCCTGTTTGTCCCTCACATCAGGCCAAGCCAGACCAATTAAATTAACATTCATGGATATGTGCTCAAGCATTTTATCTCCTCCACTCTGAGGGCGACAGTGAGGACGGACAGAGAGGACACAGACTTACGCTATTGTTTTATGACAGCCATTAGTCCTGCTTCACAGCCAGCTCTTAGTGCTCACTCCAGGCAAATCAACTATATAAACTGCTTATTCTTTGAAAAATGCAGTCTTACACCTTGAGGCCATACCTTTTAACAAAGTATTTAACAATAACGATTTGTAAGGAATTAGCCGCTAACTGACAATGATTGTCACCAGAAATAATGTTTCTGGTGCATCAAATGTCATCTACTGAATAACAAGTCAGTCACAATGACTCAGTCCTGAAATTTCTATATAAACAGAGGCTAAAATCGAACATGCATCCATCCATCCATCCCTTAGCTATACCACTTATCCTTTGAGGGTTGCAGGGGGGGTTGGAGCCAATTCCAGCTGACATTGGGTGAAAAGCGGGGTACACCCTGGACAGCTCGCCAGACTATCACAGAACCAACATATCAACAAAAACAGCCATTCATGAAGGACGCTAGCAGTTCTAACAGGAAAAAAAGACTAGTCTATAGCCATTCTAGCAGCTCTGTAAGGCTGTACTTAGGTACAGTGATGCTTTGAGCTAAATGCTAACATCAACATGCTAACATGCTCACAATGACAATGCTAATGTTTAGCAGGTATAATATTTACCATGTTAGTTTACTGCTTTAGCAAGCTAACATTTGCTTTTTCACACTAAACACAGAGTGCAGCTGAGTGATGGGAATGTCATTGGTTGCAAATCAAAGTGCTGGGCAAAATCAAACTTCTGACCTGATAAGTGTGCTAGATTAAAAGAGATCAAAAGTGATTACAGTTCATCCTGACAGGCAAATTAAGGTCTGTCCAAATACATCCATTTGGGAACCATGAGTATTTGTACACACTTTGTGCTTGTAGATGTTGAGACATTTCATAGGATAAGTGAAATCTTTCACCCACTGGTGACACTATTACTATGAGATATTTCAGTCTGGACGAAGGCTGTGGACTGACTGCCTGACCAACAGGCCAACATTTCCATCCCTAGAATCACATGCTGGTGTGGCTACAAATCAGACGGGAAAAAAACTATGCATACTCAGAAATAACTAGATACAGTTTATACAATATATAGACACTGCAGTTTACATGCATAGAGCTTGTAGAAAGTTGTTTTTGGCCTAAAGGTAAGAAAACTGAGATTCTGAGTGTGAAGTTGGTGGATCAGTCCCTGAACCAACAGATTAGATCTTGAAAGGAAGTAACAGAGCATTGCTTGCCCCTTGCTCATTACCACCACTGAGATGCCCTTGAGCAAGGTTCTTAACCTCCATCTGCTCCAGTGGAGCTGCACAGTAGTGGCTAACAGATCAGACCGTAGTTGCACTGAGCAGCTTTCAGGTGTGAATGCGTGTAACTGTGTAAGTGTGAAGCAGGGCATTGCTGAAACAAGAGCATTCATGCCCAGGAAAACCTTCCCTGGATGAATTAAAGTTAAAAATAGACTTCTTATCCAATATTCATTTCATATAATACTCTATTACTGAGATCTGTGGGAGTTTTGAGCTCAATCTCCCAATGTAAGTCTCATTTCGTTAGTGTTTGAGTCATGAGAATTTGTTAAAACAAAATGGCTCGGCTCCACGGCCCAGAGCAGCGCAGCTACGAGCATGATCCGCCCCTTATCACTAAACACACTGCTCCGAGTTGGATGGGGATCAAGCACTTTTATCTCTGGTGCACAAACAAAATGGGTATAGAAACCTCACGTACTAACACAGCAGTTTTACTGAAAATTAACTGTGATACATAAAGGTTAAACATGTCTCTGAAACTCCACCAGCTGAGTCAAACTTGGGTAGAAATCAATTAAAACTACTTTTGCTTTTGTGATAGAAATGTGCATTACATTTTATGCATCCCAGGAATTGCACTTCCCCTGAAAAAAACATTACATTTATATAACCAGAATCAGAATCAGGAAAATTTTGTTCATTGCAGTGTAATGGAAATGAAAATATTATAGCTAATATCAGGAAAAATTTCACCTGAATCTTGCACCTTTTCCCGATTGCGATTTGTAGTAAATACTTTTAAAATTTTATTTATCATCAGATGATGACTTTCTTTTGTATTTTAAGGTAAATCTGTGCTTTTATTACAGAAAATTGAGAATTGATAGGGAGAGAAATGCAACAAAGGTCCCCAGCTGACCTTGAAATGGGGATCTTGCAGTTCATCCTCTGCGTTTTAGCCCCTTAGTGATGAGGTTGCCCCTCGTTATACATTTACGGGGCTGAACTGCATATGTTTTATGCAATACATTAGTGTATGAGCAATAAATAAAAATAGCAGGAGAACATTTTAAAAAACATACATGAATGCTAATGGATTATCACATCACATGTTATCTTCATCATCATTAGAGAAAAATATGAGTCACTTATAAAACACTCAAATATGCCTAGAGGCTAACCACTCTTACTTAATTACCCCACACCTGTCAAACTCTAATGATAATAACTACATCTATTCGTTCTAACACGTAAACACATGACTAAGAAATGCTGCTTCCTTTATCTGACGTCATGCGTGTGATGACCCACTGACCACATATTGTGACATCCTCTCCAGTGATGGGAAACCCCAGCCTGCAGAAAAGCTGTCTCCGTGTGTGGTGGATTGTGTATATTAAGGGCTTATTAGCACCCAGGTCAGCTCCAAGAGAAAACAACCTAAGGAGAGTGAGCTAAAGTCATACAGCTGTTTCATTACACAACAACAAGTACCCTGAACAGCAATTCATTAACAATCTACAGCCAAACGGCCAAGTCCTTTGTTTTCCCCCAGCTCTGACTACTTGCTTCTATACTAGTTCACACAGCTGTCTGCCAGTGGCCGATCTATATGTGTGTGTGTGTGTGTGTGTATGGATTCATAAACATGTCTGAACGTACATTTCCGTCCATACTTGTAATTAAATGTAGCACATGGTTCAAAACCTACAAACATCTTAGCACATACTTTCAAAATGGCTCCTGTAAGTGGAGAGAAAACTGGTTATGGGGTCATGTGACCACAGCTCGGGGCAACAGTCAGGGGTAGTGGGGCGGTAAATTAAGTATTGAATATTAGGCACTGTGAAAAGGTTGTTGTATTCAAAGAGAAACAACGGCAATGGCTGCTCTGTTGTCACGGGCCACCAGACGACCAGGGTCCTCAAAGATACAAAGCAATCTGAATAATGTGACCCCGGTGAAATCATTCAGCCTCCATTGAGGCCCCTACCATCTGTGACATGATGGGTTATGCGTGGGTGGGTGGAGTGCTTGGCCTCCAGCTGAACTAGCTGTGCAGCTTCATTTCCTCTAAGTCTCACTAATGTGATTGCTACAGTAAGATGGGTTGGATTGTTTAAGAAATGTACAAGAAGTACTGGAGAGACTCTTAATTTGATAATTTCAGATTTAGGCCAAAAAGCATTCCTTATGCAAAGTGGTGTTTCTTTCACAACAGGGCAGATTATCTCTTTCTGAGAAGTTGCATGTACGTGTGTGCTCCAATTTTGTTTTTACACTTTTCATGCTGAGTGACGCTCTCATTTCATCTGAATCTCATTGAGCTATTTTCGGTGTGAGCCGAGTTGCGTGAGAGGATATCATTTAAAGGGTAATTGTAGAAAGGCATCACATTCATCTCAAATTCATGATAAACACGCATGAGGAACGGGAAGAGAATATTGGCTGGTCTACCTCTGAGTCACGGCTGACCTCTGATCTGTCTGGACTCGATTTCAGCTGAATATGAGTACTGGAACATTTAGAGAACAAGGGGCATAGTATTTTATTAGATCCATCAGACAGAGCATTACTGTAGTCAGAAAGCTGAGCTGAGATGGTGGAGTTGTTTCAATTAGAGATAATGTGCAGCTTTGTTCCTGAACTCTTGCTACTCTATGGTAATTCACCCCCGCTGAAATGGACTTGGGGCTCCCACAGTCATAATGGTCTCGTTTTGGGTAAGTTTTAATAGGATTATGGGGGCTGCATTGCTTGTTATTTACCACTGAAGGATGAGATACTGTGTGGAACTTGGTCTGAGCCAAACCTAAGAATATGTTCAGCTGTATAAGCAGAATAATTTGTTATTATGATAGAATTGCGGCATGTGTTATTCCTACAACTATTCATTAAATTAGCTCCTTACTGATAAAACTTTTACAAAATGCTCTGTGTTCTTTACCTCAATGTAGAGCTGAGAGGTGCCACTGACTATACAGCATCATCTCATTCACACTATAGTCCTATAGCTGCCTGTAGTTGCATCTTTCATCGCTATTTTGACATCATGTGAAGCCCTCTATCTCCCCCTTCATCACTTGCACACAGTGTACCGTCCTGCAGCTGAAGAGATTTCAGCCGCATGCACAGTCTGATAAATGCTAAGTATGTAGCAGGAAGAGATTTCTGCAAGGTAGCCCACTGTAGTCACAAAGCACTCCCTTCTTTTGTCATTTCATGGTAGAGAGCCAAGAGAGACTGACAAAAGCTCTGGCAAACCCAAAAACACAACACATGGTGGAAAACATGTGCCAGAGCCAGATACTAAAACTCTTGATCAAGAGCCTGCGAGTCTCCTGCCACAGTACATCAGCAGGAGCATGCCAAGCATCTGTCAGGTGGCAAAGTTTTACTTAGCAGTGATTAAAATGTTAAACTCGACTAACAAAGCACTGACTTCAATGTTAAGCAAAATCCTGCCAACCATCTCTCTTTGACGATATTTCTAAGATTTGTATGTCCCCTTGTTTGGGTTAATGTGGGACATACAGTGTACAGTTAATGGTGGCTGTGGACAAAGCTTACAGCTTTAAAACGTTCTGATTTTCAAAAACAAACCACAATTTTTCTTCTTTCTAAGGTGAACTGTATTTTTTTTTTCCAGGTCAGCTCCGTGACGATAAACTTTACTCTGCACCTACAAACAACAGAGTGAATGACATTTACACATTCACTCAGCAGCTGCAACACAGTCATCAGAACCGCTTGTGCAACTGTCCAACACAGGACATTTACAGAAGCATCAGACCCCTGTGTTTAGCCTCAGGGCTACACAAATGGTCTGAATGCAAACATAAACAATACGAGCATCCACAAGAAAAGACACTGGCCATCAATCACAGACGTCAACATGGCAATTACACTTTTATGTCGACAAAATGCAAGTGCATCAGGAAATCCTGCTGATGTCACGGCTGATCTGAGGGCAGCAACTGAGATAAGGATGTCAAAAAGGTGCCTGGCGCATCATCTCACTAAAGAGAATTAGAGAAAAGCATCTCCCTCATATATCTCATTGTCTGCTGACCCAAAGGGCGGTCTGGAGAGACTCATTTACAAACCACTGCTGGTGCAGATAAAACAATGCTTATTCTCACCTGCAGCCGAATGTGACTCAGCTATTATCAGGAGGGATCCTTGAAAAGGAGGTGGGAGGCGCTGGGGTTTGAATGCTGAACGAGGAGCTGCGAGGATCATTTACAGCCAGTTGCCATACATTCTCCCTCTTCCCCTCAGCGCAACCCCTTTCCCTGTCCCCTGATAGGTCGATTAATCATTCTGTCACAGGGAAAGTGACCCAATCTGCATGTAAGGCTGTGTGGAGAAAATGTGAAAAAGGAGAGGTGCTTCTGCAGCAATTGCTATGTTTCATCTCATTTGTATAAACCCTACAAAAGCAAAAGTGAAAAAAACAACAATTTGGGTTTTCAGCAACTGCATTTATAGTCTGGTCCACTGAAAACAAATAGTTTTTACACTGTCTTGTATAGATAAAATGGATGAGATATAATGTGTTAATTAGCTTTAAAGGTGCTGGTAGGCAGATTTTGTTTCCATCGGACAGAGCCAGGCTAGCTGCTTCCTCCTGTTTCCAGTCTTTATGCTAAGCTAAGCTAACCAGCTGCTGGTTATAGCTTAATACTTACTGTACAGACATCAGAGTGGTGTCAATCTCCTCATCTAACTCTCTGTCAGAAACCTATTTCCCAAAATGTCAAACGACTTCTTTAAACTACTGACTTTGTGTGTGTCTCTCTCTACAGAAAATCTGAGCATAAACTCAAAGGTCTTTACTGTAACATTGTAGGCATTGCACAAAACATCTCCAGTATGATGAAACACACTGAAAATCATTTCACTCATTCGCCACAGCAAAGTGTTACCCCGCTCTATGTTAATACTCTCTCTGACCATCACAAATCCTCTCCTCCAAGATAAAGCCAGGAAAAGAAACCTGCTAGAAATCTCACAACAAAAACTGGCATGTTTTTCTCCCTCTGAAGATTACAGAGTGAAGAAAATGCCCCGTCAGCGCAGCAGGATGCTGTGACTGGTGACAGCATCTGACCGTTTAACACTGAGGCTCTCTGCCATTGTCTGCCAGCAACGCACTATCACATGGGCTCTGGCCAGGACTGGGAGGGCTCAGCTCTAACCTGGAGTGAGAAGCTGACAGCAGCTGAGCAATCACAATGATAGTTGTGCTAATGTGTCAAAGTGAAAATCACTGACTCATTCTCAGGGTCCAATATGGGTGACATTATCATTTTGAACACACTTTTGCTTCTGGAATACTAGAAAATATAAGCTGAGAGCAAATATTTTAACCTAATGAAGCAGCAGGAGGTCAAAAACAAGGGTGATACGGGTGCAAAAGGGCACACCCACTCGAGCGATACAATCTAGAAGGCTACACACTTAGAATAAGCCTCTTTTCTTCCTCTTCTTCTTTGAGCAGTTCCAGCATTTGGGCACCAGCTGCCCTCGTGGAGGGAGCCAATAGAAAAGAAAGAAATAAGATTGGTGAACTTCAAAGCATCCGCTCATTTTTCTGGTTATGTATGAGAAACACGGAGAGTATTTCTCAGTGTGAGAGCCACTGGGAGTGGCAGCCTGAGGTACGGACTTAATGAGCCTGCCTGAATGTTTTAGAGCCTGACAAAAAAGAACCTTCAGAGCATGCTCAGTATCAAACAGTCTCCGGCACTCTGGATACTGGAGAAGTAAACATGTACAGTACAGTATATACCCAACTGTATATACAGTACATATCACGTGCTCCCTCATAGCCTCCACACACTGTGTTTGTTTACTATACCTCTGAAACATGAGTGACCACATGACCTCACCAAATGCAAGCCATTGACTGTCTCTGATAATTACAACACCACAGACTCTGGGGGTAGAGTAAACCTGGCTTAGATTTCAAGGTGTGACTTCAGGACACAAAGCTGTGTGAAGACAGAGGAGCAATATAATTCTCTTTGAGAATAATATAAAAATTGTGTTGTATTTGAATATGAAACCACGGAGGTTCACACTGGGCTAAAATCCTCAGGCTCTCAGCAACACTTCAAAAATAACACCTTTGCTATTTATGGTTAGTTCGTTATAATGAATTTGAATTTAATTTGATTTAATGAAAACTCTGTTGTATTAATGACGGGCCTGGCGCAGAACTGCAAGAGTCAGCATTAGGCAGTAAGAGGTACAGTACAAGCAGCCCAAGATAGGTTTTGTCCTTGGTACTGTGTTACCACAGTGCTGCCAGTGCTATATGTCCCATGAGAGACAGCAGAAAAAAGAGCATCCTGCAGCACTTTATAAAATCCCCACCCCTCCACTCTCTATACTCCTCAGCACAACTGTCAGCCTCTTTTTATGTCTGATTACCCGGTCTCAAAAGATAAAGAGCGTTGTGCCTTGAGTCTGTTTTGTTACATTGTGGATACAATACAGTAGACCTGAGGTATTTCAGTGTAGTGAGCTTTTTTTTTTGCCTCCACTTGGTTGTTTCTCTGTGTTCAGGGGGGTTGTGAGAGACGCTGGTGTGGCTAAAGGGTTAAGCAGAGCATCTGTCAGCAGGGCAGCCTCCTGGACACTCTCCAGGAAAGAGGTACTACACCCACCAGGCAAGCTAAATGAGGCATGATCAATGAGAATAATCTAGATACAGAGCTACCCCCCCACCTCCAACACACACACACACACATACACACACACTGTCTGAAAATTCACGTAACAGTCCCTGATGTGAAATCATAACAGATTGCACACAAATTGCATGGAGACAAGGTGCATAGCTAGATCCTTGAGCAGATCAGGACCCAGAGGATGCTCAATATTTCCTTTCACAAAGCTTGTGAATTGGCTTTGAGTAAAGTTTGGACCACATGCACCAGGAAGTAACATGCACACAGCACCTACAGTACATTCTAGTAAAACCAACAAAAAGGGAAAGTCAGACGCAGCCTCTAAGAATCCTAAACTACAGCAACAACCACCAGCCTTAAATGGCTAAAAATGAATTCTAAATTCCTTAAAGGAAATGTTCAGCAATGCTGAGGAGAGAGTTGCAATACACCCTTACCAGCACTACCGTAATTCCGTAATCCTGTTCTCCACAACAGGCAAACCCATTCACCAAAGAGGCACTTAGGGTTAATGTTACAATGCCTTAATAACGTCCCTCGACCGCTCTCCCATCAGCACCAGAAACTGCAGTCCTCTTCACACTGTTTCCACTGCAGCACTACTTGTTCTCCCATACACACACACACACACACACGCTCACTCATTCTCTCTGTGACTACCCCCACCTCTGTGTCTCTCAATCCCCTCCTCCTCTCCCTCTCTCCACTATTTCTGTCTCTTTCACTGAAAGGATCCCCCTCCCCTCCTTTCCCCTCGCTTTCTCTCCATCTCCAATCTCTCTCCCTCCTCCCCGGCACTCACTGCTCGGCCGGGTGATTTGTGATGCTGCTCACAAGGTGCCGTATGCAGCAATCTGTGCCCCAGTCCAACGCATAAGGGCAATCCAAAAGCATCCATATGCTCTACTGTCCGACCGGCACCCACACCCTCGTTCAAACAGCACTGCTGCTCGGGGACTCCACGGAGCTCTGATACGTTCCTAAGCTCACAGGGCTGTAACTGCATGAAAACAAGAGTGGATGTAAATAAGTAAAAAGAAAAAAAATGACATACTGTAGATGAGACCTCTAGACAATAGGACGAAGATGAGAAGAAGCCTGTCATTTGCTGTGTGCTTACCGCAGCAGTAGTCTGCTGCTGAGTCTCTTTCTCTCTTGCCATCTCTATCCATTTATCTGAATTATGTCTTTGGACTTGCACCACTCCCACTGTCATCAAGGAAGATTTTAATCCTATGACAATGGCACAAATATGCAAGGTATATATCACTATCAGGTTTATATTTGAGTATAAATATATGAAAGTTTTTGGTATGATTTAAAAAAGCTTTTTTTGACCAACACATTTCTCTTTTTCACACTGCTTTATATAAGCTTCTGAAGCTTAATAAAGAGGGCTAGGGATATGGTCCTGTGATTAAAATCATGGAAAAGGCTTTAAAAATGAAAAATTCATACTATAAATACTTAAACTGCAAAACTGTCAGCAATGCCACCCAGACCCCTTAGCTCACACTGCTTTTTTCCCCTTATTGCAGGCATATTATTGTGTAAATCTGCTTGTTTAATGACATGATGTGACGCACTCTTTCGCTTAACACCAACGCTGAACCAGACAGTTTGGAGCCCTTCGGGTATTATTGTGTGTCACCGAGAATTATCATCGTCCCCTAAGTGAATCACCCTCCTTATTGGCCAGCAATGAGCACTTGAACCAGAAATCAATAACAATAAAAGTCTCAATCAGTAAAAATGGACAGGAGGAAGAGGGAGAGAGGCAAAGACACAAAGAGAAGATGGGAGAGAGAGATATATAGCTTTTTTAAATTTATTTCTATTTTTTATTTTAAAATATACAATTGGAAAGAGAGGAATGTAATTTGTTTCCTGCCTGTGGCAATAGCATTTCTTAGCATTGGGTCCACGCAGTAATGTATGGTTGCTGGGTTTGAATTAGAAGTGATCTGATAATTATAGGGGAGGTGAAACTGTCCTAGTAATAGTTGCATCAAGAAAAATGACACAAGCACAGAGTTGTACATCTTGTTATACTCTTTGTATCTTCACCTAGTGTTTGTTGGGTGGTTAAATGTACAAGATGATACAAAAAAATGTTATTTTTCTTGTATTTTTCTTGTTGTCAGCAAATCCCATGAAAAGACCAATATTGCGTTAATGTCTCAACACCTTGTGTATCAGTCCTCCCTTCTGAAGGCATAAATCTTTAACAACAAGTCACAAATATATAGTTTCATATTAAAGTAATTACATAAGAAAAAGTGGGCATTCTAGTTTTTAACAAACCTTGTGTGTAAATTATGTATTTGTTGGGGACTACTTTAATCCGTGGATGGATACACATTTGGTGTGACTGAGTATTTACAGCAGTAGGATATTGTATGTGGGACTGATTCAAAATAAACTACAGGACCCATGTTCATCACACTGAAGGAACATGTCACACGGTTCAATAGTGTGGCACATTGATGTTTTTGTGCAAAAACACAGCTCTGTGGCTAAGCCAGGCACTCTCTACACAGAAAATACTTGTGACATAGTACATACATACATAACATACAACCAAACCCCGAGGGTGGCTGCTTCATCTCTCCTTGTAGCTCTCTGCCTCCATATTGTTTTATGTAGGGTGAAAATAAAATGGCAGCCCTCTACTGCATTTTGTACTAAATAAAGCACATTTTTTTCTATTCCCACTTAATCGCTAACATGTTACGATATTTAGGCCTTGCTATTGCATGTATGAGAACTAGTCAACCCTGTATTCCTTTGTGCACCCTTTTCCACATTGTAAGAGATATCTTACAGCCCAGTGCCCTGAAACCCCAGCAGGACTGATTCACTGTCTGAGTGGGAACAGAATATTGATCCAACGAGGATTCACAGCATACTGGGTAAACCCACAGTGAGCAACACTGGCACCTGTCCCACGAGACATGAGACACAGTTTGAATGCTCTTATCGTGGTTTTGTATTGCTGACTACCGCTGCTACAGCAGACACCAAAAACACTGATAATCTAGTAATCATCAGCATGATTTCATTGAGTAAGAAGTGAGAAAAAAAAAAACTCCATCAGACCTTTCTTTGAACTAAACAGGCCAAGTCTCCAGAGAGATTCAGTGCAACTTAGAATACATATTTAATAAGGCATGCGTGTTGTGGAGACTAACTGCATGGAGCTTACAGCCATGTATTACAGTGTTTCAGTCAATGACTATGGGAAGCCATTCAAATGTATTGCCCTACCCAGCTCTTTCTACAAAAATCATATGTAATGCCACGTGTTTTTCTGTGCAATGATTAAAGTCACGTAGCTGTCTTTAATGGGGTGACTGTATTTATGAGACAGTAGCAATATTCTACAGAACCTCAATGGGAAAAGAGGAAAGTAGGCAGGATGATGAAGAAAAAAGACTGCAACGCTTCTTTTCTTTGCAAAAGAACCAAAAAAACAGCATTTGCATAAAAGAGATGCAGCACACATGCACAAACACATGACAGCATCTAGCACTTTTTTTTATCAAGTCTCCAGATTTATGTCTGCGATGGCCCTAAACATGAAGCAGTGAAGCATTGTTGTTGCTCCCCCGATCTCCAATCTCTTTAGTGCCTGGTGCCTTCATGTATGTGTGGTAAACGTACAATGCTGTGGCTGGCAGAATGGATTAGATCTGGTTCTGTGTCTGTCCTGGGATGTGGTGCTGCAGACGTGAGGAGGGGCAACAATGAAATACTTTGTGTTTCATTGTGTTGGCCCATTTTAGATCCGGCAGAGTGAGAGGGAAACCTCTCTGCTAGGGCCATGTTTCCATAATGTGTCTCCACACTGCTGTTCAGAAAGTGCCACAAATTGTGTTGCAGCAGCTGAAGATTGAAAGGATACTGTGAGTGAAAACTGCAGTTTAGACTGACTGGCACATTTTGAGCTTATATCCATTTCAATAAACAAATCAAAACACACAACTATTTATATTCTACATCATTATATCACTAGAAGTGAGTATAAAATTTTAGCACGAAGGAAGTTCATTTTCTTAAAATGATATACATATAACCTTTGTGAAACATCTAGTCTGTTAATTAACAGCAATTTTTTTTGATTATCAATAAATTTTGTCAGTCATTTTTCAAGCACATATGTCAGACATATGATGGTTCTTCCTTTGCAAATGTGAGAATTTCCTGCTTTTCGTTTCCATAAATTACAGTACACTCAATATCTTTGGTTGGTTGGTCTGTTGGAGGACACTGCCTTGCAGGCTCTAGGACGCATACAATGGATTTTGTTCACATCCATGTTTTGTAAAACAACTGTTTTACGGAACTCTGCAATCCCCCTCAGCTCTACAGAGCGTTTTAGCATCTTTCAGCTCATTGTTTCAGTTTTTGGGACCGTATCTTTACTGCTTACAGTTTTGTAAAAGCTCTTAAAACCCACTGTCTACTATTTTCTCAATGCCAAACAGATAAGCAGATAGACAAAGTTAGCAACTAGCTGGTGGACATAAAGACCAAACCAAGCAGAAACCAAAACAAAGAGTAAATACTGAGCTTACATTTGCCAGGTGGACAAAAAACTAAACTCCAAATTTAGGCTAATGTGGCTTCATATCTGCTGGATGTGTACATAAGCAACCGTTTACTAACATCTGTTAATGTAGGTTTAAAAAGATCTAATACAAAGGTCTCTGTATTTGAGTTCTTCTTCATCATGTTACGTTTCATCTAGATGGGATAGAAAGACTCTTTTTTGTCTTTGGCTGTGGTGCCTCACTCAAAACATTAGATAGGTCTGATATATATATACACTGTACATTTAGTAAAAGCTCCAGCCTCTAATAGTGCTGCATATTCAAACAGCTAATTGTGCACCACCAGTCCCTTGGGTATGAATTCTCATTCAGTAGATATTGAGCTAATCAATGTTAATAACGATAAGGCTGACACAGGGCAGTGAAGGCTGAATAATGGCAGATGGCTGGACTAACAGAGCCTGTATAAAAGCAGCAGCCAGTAACCGTCCTTCCAGGCGTGGCTGTTGTCCGCTGGGGTTTATTAGCTTTCTGTAGCCCCTGAGGCACTGGAGCTTCCATCACTCATGAAAATGATTCTGATTAATCAGCTGAGTGCTGGAGTGTGCAGGGTATGTTGGAGACTGGCGCACAAAGAGCCAATCCTACAGTAAATCATGCTTGCTCGCAGTGGGCTGCACCTTCATCTTCGCCACGCCTTTCCTGCTCACTACACACTGCAGTGGGCTCCCTCCTCCCTGGCACATGCAAAGCTTTTCTAAGAACAGATGGGGGAGCGGGGAAAACCCAACACACAACGTTTCATGCTGACATCTAGTGGAATCCAATACATGTGATTATGCAAGGCTCAGATCTTTTTGAATATCAGGTGTTGCCCAGAAATATTATTCTGAAATAATTTGGTATGAATATCTACCACACAATTAATGATAATCAGCACTTGTCCTTTTAAGTCAATTAGTGTTTTACCCCACAGCTCATCGGAGTGTTATATCATGGGACAGTTTCAGAAAGCATCCAGCCATGGACAGTCTGCCATCTGGGCCATGCCTTCAGTGGACAGTAAGGGCACAGAGGCGAGCTGTATTTCTGAAATGACGAGGAATGGATGATATTTCTGAGAGGGGAGCTGCAGAGGATGGAGGCATGTAACAATGTGCAGTGATCTGTCTCCTTTTAAAAAGGACGGTCACAGCAATGACACTGGACTGCTCTGATGGAGTGGAGAAACTCCTCCTCCTCCTCCTCCTCCCCCCACTTTCTCTGCCCACTGTATCTCGCAGCCTTTGAGTTGACAGTATTAGCTCAGAGCCTCGACGCACATACTTACAGCCAAAATCTTGAATCTTGAAAAGTGGCTGGAGGTAATCACAGTGAGAATGTTGTCAGTCAGAAACCCTGAAAGAGAAAAAACATAACGTGAACTCAGAGAGGCTTAGTTCACTCTTTGAGTCAAAGAAACATCTGGAGTTCTGGGAAGCTATCTTTATCACTGATTTAATTTAAAACCCCGAGAGAAATTTGGTAAATCTGAAGTTGATTTTAGACTTTTGCTGAAGCTCAGTCCTCTCGGAGTATGTAGATGTGTAGTGTCTGAGTGATTTGAAAGTAGTTAAACTGGTGTCTGTATCATTTCGAGATAATCCATTCCATTAAATCACACTACACAAACATCTAATGTGATTAGCATTCCTGAGTTAAAACTATTAAATAAGGATGAAAACAAATTAAACTTTCAGTTTGCACAATACAGATCCTTGTTACAGCCAAAGTCATTTTGAGCCAGGGGAAGAATATTGATAGCTGTCTCCCTCTCGCGTAAACAAGCTGATATATGCCTGAAGCCAACTGTTTTGATCCACAGAGCTGCAGGATGAATGAATTATCACTGACAGCTATCCGTTGCACGCGACGGCTCACCAGTTATTGAATTAATTCACTGTCATTACCGTAGTAGCACCCTAATGGCTGTCTGTTTGAAAAATATCTGTGAATCAACATGCAGTACCTGAGACAGCTTTCTAAACAACCACATTACTTCAAGCCTTTCTACCATAATATCTCCATAGTGTTGTCTCCAGTGTTGTTAACCTTTAAAGATGAATTCATGAACAATTCATACATATTTTATTATACAGAGGTGTTTTATTGACAAAAACAACAGGAAGAAATACCAGAAGGCTGTGTTAGACAAATAACAGATTGTAACCCAAGGAATGCAGAATTTTATGGAAACAAAATCACCTGGAGGGGGGCAGCTAGTCTGGATGTGCACAAAGGTAAACCAAATCCCCCCTTCCAGCACCTCTAAAACACAGTAATTAACACATTTTATCTTGTTTGCTTCGTCTGTACAAAAAACCCAAAAACGACTGTTTTTACGAGGGGGTTATGTGCTTAGCTAGCTAATTTATCAATATGAGGCTGCCAGGCAACCAGTGGAGATATAATCTGTTAATTGGTGAGCTTAATGGGGCCAGTGTACTCCATCAGAAGTATGGTTCAATAGATTCAGAAAACCTCTTCCCCCATACTTTTCCAACATCAGGAAGGCTTTGCAAAACCAACAATCTGACATTCACACCCGTTTTATACATCAACTGGCCAGATGTGTAGAGATAAGAGAGCTAGTTCTTGCCTAGCGTAACCCGACCCTTAGATGTACTGGAAGGTTATGGAAGGAGATCCGTCCATCCATCCATCCATTCATCCATGCATCCATTATCTATACTGCTTATCCTCACAGGGCATTGGGTGAGAGGCAGGGCAGACCCTTGACAGGTTGCCAGTCCATTGCAGGGCCATGGAAGATAACAGGATAGCCATTTCTGTGCTTCCAGTCGTCGTGCTATGCTAACAGTCCATTGGCTGTAGCTTCATATTTAGGCTTTAGAGTCTTCTCATCTACCTCGCAGCAAGAAAGCAAACAAGCGTGTTTCCCTAAATGTCTACCTGCCCCTTTAAGGCATAACAATCAGATCTAAGTCACTTTCTTAGCACCATAACATGGCTAGGGACTATTGCCCGTACCCTTTAATATGCTTGCAAATCACAATCTGCTGATGAAAGAATTAAAGAACTTTTATGATCAGTCAAATTCCATCCGTGTTCTCCCACAGACCTTTGAGGATATTCTATTTGTGGCCCAATTTCCTTCTCCTATTTTGGCAAAACAATCAATTTCATGATTCACTGGACTTAATTGCTTTATTGTAATTGTATCATGAATGACATCCACAGGGAGAGATAACCAACTTCAATTTGTGCACTTCAGTGAAGGAAAACAGTTCGAACAATTTAAATCTGCCATCACCAAAGCAGCTTTCCTTCTGCGAATTATGAGTATTATACATGGATTTAACTTTTTCAAATATACTCAAAGAATTAATTATCCCATTGAAATAGCTTTTTTAAGTAACACCCTTGAGATCAATCCATCATTTGGACCTGCTGTTACTATAAAATCTGTGCTGAAAACAAATACTGTTAAATAAATCATTCCCTATACCTTGTGCTGGTGACCTTTTAATTTGAACACACCCAACTCAAAGCATGTCTGGACAATAAGATGATAAAAATATCAGCACTACACTAAAGAACAATTTCATGCTACACCGAAGAGAATAGACTGGGGAACTCTTCGGGTTCCTGCACAATGAAATACCTGCAGTCTTCATAGAAACACTATGAAACTGTCAAAGTGAGTTGTTTGCAGCTAGCTGAGGGGCCGCAGTGACAGGGAGGAGAAAAGTTTCAACACTGCTTCACATCGCAGCTCTCCGAGAAGACGTGGCATTTTATTTGTTTCAGATAGAAAGGTCAAATGACAAGGACTGAATTCAAAATCTGAAAACAAAAACACTCAATCAAACCTGATTTGAATCTCAATCTCAATGTAAAAAACCTTGTCTGTTATATAAAACTATAATCCCAAAGCAGAAATAAATGTTATCCCATGGGGACAAATATAAGGTCAAATCTAACTCCAAAAAAGAAAAAAGAAAAAACCTTGAAAGATCATAAATTGGCTAGCTGACAGTGGTGTCGGGCCCTGATGTGCGGATTCTCAGATACAATCACGTTAAAGGGAACTGCCTCTCGGTGAACATAATTGGATCTTTCTCACGCCTATTTATGTCCCCAAGGGCCCAAACTATGCAGAGAAAAAAACGAAAGAGAATTTAATGAAGACTTTGTCCTTTGGTTTCTATTACAAGTCAGCATCAGTGAACCACGCTGGCAGTGGAGTCATATCAAAATAAACACTGACAAGCCAAATCACTAAAGGTCAGACTGAAGGTGTTACCGCAGGTGAAAGAATTCACAGACTTTTAGGAAGATTTTTCACATTCACTGTAGATCTAGGTTTACATTTGAAACCAAGTTTTCAGGGTCTTTAATACAATTTTCTGACCTGACTGTCCAACACACACACATCAATAATAATTGTTGCTTAGACTTTTCTTGTGTCTTAATATCCTCTGAAACTAATAGCCATGTCCAAAATGTCATCATCATCACTGCCACAAATGTCACAAATTCCTAATCTTTTTCATTTGTCAAAAGTCCAAATGTTTCCAGTATTTTAAGTGAAAAAAAAAAAAAAAAAATCCTGAGGCACTCTTCTTAGCTGTTCTGTTCTGGCTGCTTTTACTTTCCATGACTGCAAGCTTGTCTCACTGATTAAACAAGTTCACGGTAAGAGACTTGAAATAAAACTTTCCTCTAATATTCCAAATTCCTAAAAATCACACTGCTGTCCAAAAGAGAGAACATTCTCTGATTTATGTTGCCTCTTATTCCCCAATTGATCTCTGTTTGATGAAGAGGACCATGTAGTCCAAACAACTGGAAAAGTCACTCAGCACCAAACTACAGAGCTTTTCCATTCTTTAACAAGATTACTGTGCAGCTTCTCAGACAGCACTTGAATTGCTGAACCCCCGAGGATCCCATGTTTTCTTTTTCTCTCTCTCAGTCTCTCGTTCTCTGTCTGTGTCTGTCTCCAAGACACGTGGCTCTCTCCATGACTGTTGCTCCCACTCATACAGGGGAGGGTTGGGGATTCATGTGGGGCGAAGGGAGCCTACAGGAGACTTTTGGGGGCTCTCAGCTGCCCTGCGCTCTCTGGAGCGTAGCGTATGAACACTGGAAGATGTGCATGTGTGAGCGAGGAGCTTTCCACGCAGGAGGGATCTGGCCCAAATTTAATCTCTCTATTGTGAGGATGGAGGGTTAGAGAAAAAAAAAAAGGGCCGTGCCTGCTGAAATCCCACTGGCAGTGCTGCAATGCAGGGGTTTAACATGGAGCCAGAAGGCAGGCAAACACATTAAAGAACTGGCCTTCGGATGACACACAAAACATACACTTTCACACAAACACAAGCACACACAGATGGACGAATGCATGCATGCACACCCACAAGAGCCAGTCTTATCTGAGATAGCTGCATAAAGAATCTTTGACAGACAGGAAAGAGTGACTTCAACATCGTAAAATGCTGTGAAGCCTGCATAGAGATTTATAAAGCAGCTGTTCTTTAAGCTCAGGTAGGTTTGTGTAGCACAGTGAGGGACAGTCAAGCCAACCTACACACCAAATGACAAAACATTGAAGGGGGCTATATGTGGTGGTGGTGATGGTTACTTGCCAAGAGCTTCAGTCATGGTTTCTTTTACAACACAAGAGGTTGCAATACACTTGTAACATTTTAATAACAATGTTATTCACGCTGTGAAATCCTGATTGATACACAGAGGCATAAGACATTATCTTTGAGGCCTACCTAGTCCAAACCAATGAGAAATGCAAAAGAAAAATAGAAAGAAGAAAAATACAGTAAAAAAAAAATTGTTCGTCAGAAAATATTGTGTTAATGTAGATCCCATTACTCATGGAGAGAAGCTGATTGAGAAAATGTGTTTTTAGGGCCTTAAAAGGTTATTCAAATGATTTTTGTGTTCAACATTTTAATCGGTGAGCGCATCACACCATTTGTCTGACTATAAATCAAAGTGGAGGCTGCCATGGGCTTCACTGTGAGTCCATACAGTTTCCTAGAGTGTGAGAGGTGAAGAGCGTGATGGGTGGTTGCTTATATGACAGATTGCTGACTGTGGGAGTCTTTTACAGTCAGCAGAAACAAGCAATTGATGACACTTTGGCCTCTTCACGCTCTGATACAGCCAGTACAGAGAGAAGAGAGAGAAACAGTGTTGTCCATCAAACAGTTTCTAAATTTGAATTTGGATCAAACAGGAAATCGACAGCAGTGTACAGTGATTTCAGGAGTACTTAACATCAAATCTGTGAATGAGTATGAAGCTCCTATTCTCACTAATGAACAGAATTGGTGAATTTATCATGGCTGACACTGCTCTTATTTATTTTAAAATGTTGATGATTGAAAATGGCTCCAGACATTGTTTTCAGTTGAACATCCTGTTGCTAGTAGCAACTACTACTGGAACAGTTGTAAAGCAGTTTAACTGATATTGCTACATCCACCATTTTGACAGATCTGCCATCAAGCAAATCTTGACAGGCATCATTTTTCCTACTCCCCAAATGTCCTTGTTGGAGCTCTGCAGCTACTCCTTTTATTAGTTGACTGTTAGACTGTTGCCTGTTGTTCAGCTTACTGCTAACCAAGCTGACCTTTGTCCTCTTGCAGACTGTATAATGACTAGATTACTTACAGTTAGATTTGGGGTTTGATAACATTTTATAAAATCAGAGTCCAGTCCAGGTCAACTACTGTTGTCACAGTTCATTCAGATTCATTCATTCTCTCTCTGCTTTGCCATGTTCACTAACTGTCTTGTCATTTCAGACCTTGCCACTCCCACCCCCCAGCCATTTTTTATTTAGTACCCTCCTGACTGTTTTTGACCTAACAGAGCAGGCAAAAGGCCAAATCTAAAAACTACGTGTTTTTAGATTTGGCCTTTTGCCTGCTCTGTTTTGCCTTTTTGCCTTGTGTTCCCTTCTGCCTGCTGACTTTGCCCCTCACCCTACCCCTAACCTGCCCTTTCCTGTATTATGTTTTAATAAAGGCAAACTGTCTGAACTTTTAACTTCATTCCAGCTACATGTGTTTTTGAAGCAGCTTAATGCAGAACAAGGCACCATGCTTCACCTCCCTCTCTCCCTCTGATACCTCCCGACATGAAGTACAATGTAAGTAATTTGACAGCTAGTTTATACTTCTCTGAATCCAGTTACCTTGTTGCTGTACTGTCTCATTTTTACAATCCCTTTGGTCTAACATGTTTATGGAATCTCATTGTTTTCTGGCTTGTAACCACTATCACCGAATTTGTTCCAATCCAAAACCCTTTGGCAAAGATCTAGCCCTGTTGATTCAGGACTATCCTGCATTAAGCCCAGTACAGATCTTATTCAATTTAGAGGCACAGGTTAAAAACAACTATGTTGGGCTACAGATCTATCTCAGCTAAATTTAAAATGGCTGCATCAAATCAATTTCAATGTCCTCCCTAGCAGCAGTTAAAAAGTTATTGCTCCATCAGCCACATGACACAGCATAAACACCAACAAGAAAGATTGAGCTTTTGCGCATTTTTTTTTTCAGTCTTCACAGCTCTTAGGAAAACGATGATCTTACTTCACTTATTTCAAGCAAGTGCTATTTTTCACAAAGCTACTGTCCATAAATCCTGGTGGAGAGCACCTACTTTCCTCAGGCTACCTGCTTCACTGTGAGACAAGACCTGTGTTTATGTGCAGAAATAAGGTAATTCATCATCCAGTCCCAGAGAAATGGTCAACAGCAGGAACGAAACAGCACACAATTCCAGATTAATTGCTTCCCTCCTCGCTTGCCCGGTGAATGAAACATAACACTACAAACCACACTAGACACGGAGAGTGATTAAATATTATTGAGGAAATAATGAAATGTGTCAATTTACATTGCATAGATTTAAAAGATATGTTGACATATCTAACTGTAAAGTGGTTTGTTAGAGTTTCTAATCTTAATAGAGATAATTGGTTGACCATAATGGTAAGAAGACAATCTGTGCAAAGACAGATAGAAAGGGGAAGAAACACTAAAAAGCCTCCAGACCTCAATGTATCTGAATTACATGATTCCTGAGAGCAGTGTGCTGCAAGAAAAACAACAAATTCCCCAGGGGACCAACAAACTCTTATAAATGTCAAATAGGTTTTAGTAATGTGCTCTGCAAGCAGCTATTTCTTTTGGACAGGGCTTCTCAACATAATAAACCATATTACCTACCAAGGTCTGTCTATGGCTGGAGGAGCGATCTGTTCTCAAACTGTTTAGTGAGTGCCACATTTCTGTTTGAAACCAGTGCAACAATTCATCTCTGCGTTCTACCTCCTTAATGTCATAATTATATTTATGATTTGGACACTCGAAATAGCTGAGAATGGACAGTGCAGCCTTGTTATGAAACTACAGAAGTTCTGAACTCGTCAGAGGAGGGTGGATGTTCTTTTTCACTCCTTGTAATGCGGTCAAAGGTATTGTAGGACAAACGATAGACAAGCCGCAAGTGAGTGGCGAAGCAGAGTGGCTGCTCATGGGGATCATTCACCTTCACATCGTCAGTGAACTCCATTACAAGGCAGGCCCAAATCTTGGAAACCACTGCGCCATTAGTCAAACACAGATTGAGTGTGACAGCTAACCTCTCATGATGATCTCCGAGCGCCACATGAAAACTGACTCTTGTTGCTGCATAATCATGTTGTTGTACTCAAATCAGCCTCACTGTTCAGTTGTAGCCTATAGCATGAAGCAAGTTTTGTAACAATAATATTTATTAACAGACAGAAAGAGACACCATCTAATGAACGGAGTAAAAATCTTAAATACTACAGTAGAGTATCAATCTGTCCTGTGAAACATACAGTCAACAAAGGAACTGCTCTCTATTATGCCATGCATACAGCTAAGCAATTAACTGCTGAATTTAATTACAGATATCTGGGATTTAATTGATTAATACAGGTTGTTGCTTCCCACCTTTAAAGTCTGAAATGTATATGCCGTTAATTTATAGCTCCTTCGTGGGTGAAAAACGCTGCCGTTTTAACAGTTTATTACATCCTTGCCCTTGTCTCTCAATTCATTCAACTGTGTATAAGAAAGCAGTGTTACTTACTTCTTGAAATTAATGGCATTGCCTTTAAGCACATCTCTCATGTATTCAAAAAGACACTGTCTCCAGCTGAGTGATGGAAAGATGTGACCCTAAGAACATTGCGATATTTAACTGAGATCATCTGTAAAGTAGACGGAGAGGTTTTTTTCAATTAAGCACTCATTAAAAACTAAATTAGGCACTGACCTTTGAAACATACCAGCGCAGGGAAGAGGAGAGAAAGGTAGACATGTGCTTTAACACGCCCATCTCTGATTAGAAATGAGAACTCTCAATGGTACGTTTCAAGGGTATCTTATATTTTGTTCTATAAAGAAAGTCCCTCTAAACAACAAGCAGGTCTCAGTTATGGGAGCATCATCTTGTTGTTAGCATCAGGATTTTCTTAGACAAAATTTCAGTTGTCACCAGCTGTGTACTGCAAAATATTTACACAGTGTTTGCCATTATAAATGTGCATGCTGGTGTTGAGAGAGCACAGATGTCTAGTGGTTAACAATCAAATCAAAAGTAGTGTTCTGAGTGCTTCAGTTAAATTATTCAGAGACTATGTTCAGTATGCACAATAGCTAATATTTATGAATAGCTACTCATTCTTATGAATTAATGCATGCATTTATAAACATTTCTGAGCAAATCTATGAAAAAATGTTATGTAGAAGGAAAAATGTTTGACTTTCATAAACACAGACTCAATCAAGAAAGAAAACAGGACATATATTAGGGATGTTCCTGCAGCCAGACAGTAGTGTATTATCACCTGCCCTCACATTGCCTTGTAATCTGAGAGTGGCATCAACAATCAATGGAAGGAGGGAAAGAGAAGACAGGACCAATCGATGCCTGTTAGAAACACTATGGTAATTGGGCACTTATCAGGTTGGGGCAGCTAACCGCTATGAACTGTAAGGAGTCTGAAATGGATGACCATTCCTATGGTAACACTTATGTTTTTCAGAATTGTTAAAGAATTCATAACATTTTTGTGCAAGCACAATATTTCATTTACACTCTATGGCTGAAAGTGAGATTTTGATCATTGCAAAAAACTCTTACAGAAATAATATCCATTTCTTTATTGTGTAAGACATTAGCATTCAGTGTAACTTGAGCAGTTAACAGTGATAATTAAAAGATCACTGTTGCAAAGGTCAGCTGAATCAATATCGCAAATCTATATATGGACAGTTAACCTATTAACCATTTCCACTGAATGCTGTACCTACATACACAGTACATGAGCCTGCTGAGCAAAGGTTTCATAGAAGCACAGGAAAGTTTCTTAATAGCTCAAAATCTAAATTAATTATAGACCTGCCAAGTGTGTCACCCAGTGTGAGTTGCTAAAACTTACATTTGTAGAAAATGTGACTTCCAGTCCCAAAAGGAGAGCATGTAGTTCCCAAGACCACAACAAAAGGAAAGGTCTATAATCATGCTAGTGGCTCTCTGGGGCTGTAATAATAATAATAATGTCAGCATGCTTATTTACTCACAATGACAGTGCTAACATGCCAATGTTTAGCAGGTATAATGTCTATTATGTTCAAAATCTTAGTATTGGATGAATCTAAATTTTGACCCTATGCTGCTGGTAAATAAGTCACTGGATCACAATTCATCCTGCGGAGTACATGAATGTCCGGCGATCCTTTCAACAATTACCAATGCATTTTGCACAAAGCTAAAAATATCAACCTGCTAATGGCACCATAGAAAAAAATCAGATAACCAAAGTGGGGACCATGAATGTCTGTATTGTAGTTTTTGAGATATTTCAGTCTGGCTAAAATTGACTCAAATCAGAATATGATGACATACATCATCCTTTGTACACTGTTGCAAAAAGTAACTGAAATAGTTGGACTTGCTTCACAGATGAAGGTACCTAAATACTGTGCTACAGTGGAGCCATCACACATTTCTGGCAGTCATTGTCAACTGGCTGGAAAACACAAACAATTTTGGGGCTTGGCTGGTAAATATCACCACAAGTTGCCTTACTCCTTGGCCAAAATGCATACTGAAGTTTCCAAAAGGGCCACACTCTCTAATATGGGTCTGTTTTATGAGCCCATCAAATTATCCCATCAGGATGTCGCACTGCTAACAAGGGAAGCAAAACAATTTCGAAAGGGGGTTATTAAATGTCACTTCTGGAACTGTAAACAACAACTACTGCACCCAGTGATGTAGTTACTCCAGCAGAATCAGGGACTGAGCAAAACAACAATTTCAACACAGGTATTGCCTTTCCTACAACACAAAACTGATGTTTGACCATGTTAATGATTATATGATGTAGTCCAATAAACTTTTAAGTAATTCATAATGTAATTCAGTTCCCTTTAAACAAATTAAAGTCTATCCTTTTTATTACTGCCAAACAATCCTAAATTTACAGGTAGCCACAGGACTGCTACATTGCATTAAATTGTGTTTTTGCCATAAAAGTAACAATAATCTTTATCTCTCAATGCATCCCAACAGATGTGACTTAATGCCCTAACAATTAAAAACCAGAAAGCCTTGAAGAAACACATAACACGCACCAAATCTTTCCACTCAATTGACAATATGTGAAATCCTACACAGCCAACTGACAGTATTCTATCAATTATTCAGGAGGAGAAAGGCTCGCAAAAAAGTACTGCACCCCCGGCTATGCAGCAGTAAATCACTGTATAGCACACCATCTGCTGCTTGTCAAAGCCAGCGGTTCCAGTGTGCACAGGAGTGCAGAACAACATTGATCCTTAAGTCTGGGTTGATTCCCATCGTGAATCATAGAGTAAAAAGTGCAGGTAAAATGCGTGGGTCAAAATGTACCTATGTCACATTGTTAAAGCCATAAGTGAAAGACTAATTTTACAATGTGAGATATTTCCATCCATCTATCTATCCTGTGTGTTTCACCTGGGGTAAAGGATGATACTGTGAAAAGAGTATAAAAAAATCCCTCATTAAATATTGAGTGCCTACAAGATGGGATGTAAGGATGATTCTCCCTCTCGTCTGTGGGTCCTTCACCCTGGTTGGTGTTTCAATGCCGAACTACCTCCAGAGATAAAATGTCCTGCATTCAGACTTCAATAATGCAACGCCTTCGTTCCTAGGGGTAAGGGCTAAGGGCTAGCTTGTCTGACATCTGACTAATCGCTGACAAAGTCATGGATTCTGTTTGCAGACTTACTGTGTACTGACTATTTCTGGGCAGATAAAAGAGAATTCTCCACAACATTCAGTAAAAACATGTGGTAATCATTTTATAAATACAGAAGTGAATATAATTCAGACTTTGTTCAAATTGAACTTGATTCCGGTTTTTGTGACACTTTTGATTGATATTGTCTTTATAATTAGTATTGTTTATATGATTTATTTTGCAGAGGGCTGATTGCCTGGTACAATCGGAATCCACCACTTAGTGTGTGTTAGAAAATATACAATAGTAACAACAGCATTTCGGAAACTGCATTTTGTCCCAAACTGATATGTCATGAGTCACTGCAAGCTCTCATTATGTTGTTGATTATCAGTTATTCTGTACGTCAAACTCAATATTCTGTCTTGTCATTCACCCAGTCAAAGAACGACCTGTCTAATTATTTGCTGTGTTTATATCTCCCAGTGCCTCTGTCTGAGACTTTTTCTCATACTGCATCTATCTCTACAGTCTCCCTGCTGTAAAATGCTAACTGAAGCGAAACTGCCCCGATATGCATCATATATTTCTAATACAAATTTTTATGATTAAACTTGTTTCAGTGGTGTGACAGGTGTACACAACAATGTATTGCCCAATTTTCCTCACCCTGGTTCAGTTACTTTACCTTTCTTTAGTAAAAAAATTGAACTGATATTTTTTTTCTTCAGTTGCTCAGTCCAAGAGGGGAATGGCTGTCTTATTCAGTAAGAGCAATTTAAAACAACACTGTACCTCCAAACAGCAGCACTTGATTATTAGCTGCACCAAATTTAACACACTGCATCATTAGGACCAGCACCGCTGGCATTGGCAGGGTTTTAAAGTCATCCAATATTGTCATTAAATAAATACTGCCATATCTGTGAATGATTTTAGCTTCACAGAGTCGGAGGAGAAATAATTCTGGCTGTTATACCCCCTCATTTTCATGCTTGGCTGATTTGTGGGTGCTAATGCCAGTGTTTAAATGTAACACCAAGCAAAAAAACATAAAAAGTAATACTGACCTGCACTCTGAATTTGTCATTTTGTGGAAATTATGCAAACTCTACACAATGCAAATGCTTCAGAATTCAGGGGCTCAGTATTGCGTCTTCTAATTGCTCCAATATTGTGTCTTAAAAACCCCACAAGGAGTGGCAGCTTAGCTGGCAGCACAAGCTGTTTAAATGTGCACCAACACATAATGCACAGTTGGTTTCACTTCTATTGAAGCTTAACTTTCCAATTTAAATTCATTTCTTCTGAATCTGAAAATGGTGAGGCTGCAAAAATGAAAAGAACGTTTGTAAAGAGATTCTTAAACTTTCCAGCCACATGCCGGGAACTAGATAAGGAGAAAATGTCAATTTCAATGTATTTAGGAATTACTCTGTGATGGCACTATGCAGTTTCACTGTGCTTTTAGACTGAGAGCAACACAATCAGCTGGTAACCGTGAGTCCATTCATTTCTCATAGAGCTGAGGCACAAGGGAAACCCGGCCAACATGGGGTCAGACAACAAGCTTGCCGGCTGAAATGGAGCGCAGCTGGGAAGTCGTCCTCTTTCCACAAATAAACAGTCGATCAGATTTCCACAGTGCCTTGTTTTCCAATCTATTTGTTTCACTTTATAAATAATAGTTCTGTTTGGAAAGTGCAGAAACAGGGAATAACTTATTTACAACAGGTTCAAAGAGTCTCATCTTACAACTTTATTGCAAAAGACTACAACAGTAAACAATACAGCTACATCTCTGTTGTGGGTGTTCATAGTAAGCCTCCCTCTTCCCTTAATCTAATCCATTTTATTAGTGATTGCCAGTTAAAATGTTGGCATTACCTGTCACGATGATCACGTATAAAGATAAATTTAGAGCCTCTTACAGTGCACATTTGGTCAGAGTAAAATCAGTACACTTCATTCTAAAAAGAACTGATTAGTCTCTTAGGAAAAACGGATTATGCTAATTTGCATGTTTGAATTTAACAGATAACAAATACTCTAATACTAATAGGTATGGTATGCTACTCTAAGAGGCCCTTATATATGAAAAATTAAGTATTAAAACAATGAAAACAAATTACCCATGTTAGATAGCGTAGATGTCAGTGAAGATGTAAAATAATTCAGCCCTGTCAAATTCAAAAACAATGTGCTCTGATCACAGCACTCAGTTGCATCACCCACTCAAACTTATCTCCAGGGTAAAAACTTTTTCAGCATAATTTTTACACTGTGACATTGGTACTTTTACCCAAGAAAAGAGTCTGAACTAGGAATGTCCCAAAATATTTTTGGCCCAAATTTCAATCTGAGTCCTTTAATGTCCAATCCAATGTGTATATTTACCTAATTGTTGATAAAATACGTATCTGACACATTGAAATAACAGGTATAGCCACCAATTTTGACCCACCTTATTTCTCACAAGCTCTTTGATCCAAATACTCAAGATACTATTGCCTACCTAAGAGTCAGAATTAAGGCTATTGTTAAAAAATAGCAGCACTGCAACAATAGCCAGCGAATGGAAAATATAGTAGAGTACAGAAAGGAAAAGTATCAGCATTTAATCGGGTTTGTCTCTGCTGATAAGATCCAGTAAATTAGGCCTGTATCAGTCCAGATACAAATCTGTGGGATCCACACTGGGCATCTCCGATCTGAATAGTTGTTCCACCTATGATAACAATTATCAATCAACTATCATTAGTATGATAACCTTTTCTCCCTAATTTGGAGTGGCCAATTAAATATCCCTGCCCACTGTGGTTCTTGATAAAGCTAACCCCACTGTTGCCTTGGGGAGAATGTAAACAGCAATGTGCCCCTTCCATGACACATGGCGCAACATATGTAAAAGTCAATAGTATCCTCCAGATCCCTCTACACTCCATCCAGGCACCTCAACTAACCAATAGGAGGCAGCGACAAGGACAGGATCCCTCACTGGCTTCCCACCCATCAACATAAACCAATTGTGTTTATTGGAACACACACCAAGTTGGAGCAGAACCAGGATCTCTGCAATAGTAGTAGGTGACTGTTTAGCCCCTGCACCACCCATGTTTATCTTAAGGCAGAATAGCTAACTGAATTATTGCCCACTGTGTCAAGGACATTTTTATAAGAATATCTATGAGAGAGGGAAAAAAAAAAAAAAAACAACATCAAACTGGCTTTCACAGCCCCTTTGGCGCATTTCAATGAGGGGGCACAAATCAGCCATGCCCTAGATAAACGGTACCCTGCACTGCATTGAAAGACTCTTTACAGCAGTCAGGTTTACATAACAGCAGACAATACATGGGGATGTAGATCACTTCCAGAGCTCCATAAGGAAAAAATACATGCAAAAATGCTGCCTGTCCATCATCTTAAAAACCACAGAGGATCTTCTCCACAAAGATATGGATCTTCAGATGACTCACAGCAACACATCAGGAATCATCTTGTAGAATAGGTGGCAGATTTTAATTATCTGGTTAGGGCAGTCATGTTGTATACAAAAAGTGATTTGATACACATTAAGTAGGATACACAAACTTTATATTTGTTTTTGTGATATTTGTTGAGTAAACAGTCAAAGATAACCAGGGCTGGCAACAGTTTGTAGGTTTAGAATAAGCATATTTATTCAACAAAGTGCTGGTTCCCTTGTCATGAACACTGCCATGTTCAGATTGTTGGCTAAAGCTGTTTAGTTTTGTGTGTGTGTGTGTGTGTGTGTGTGTGTGTGTGTGTGTGTGTGTGTGTGTGTGGTGTCTGCTGGCTAAAAAGTCAAGTACGACAGAATGAGTAAAGGAGAGAAAAATCAAAGACCAGTGACAGCAGTGAATAAGTGTGAGCACTGCTTCGGCCTTTTAAAGATGAAGATGGACAAAGAATTCTCGAGTGATACAGAGGTTTGCATGTTTCCTGTTCAGCAGATTGCAAACCAAATGTCATTAATCATTATGTCAGTGAAGTCTATAAACAGTATCTGCTGTTTGAGGCAGCAAGGGAGAAATTCCTTAATGGTAAGGAAAAGTAAAGCATAGACCAAAATGCAAAGAGTTCATGTTGTTGACTCACCAATATAACATAAAGAGGAAAATTAGACCCTCCAACAGTCACGATTCACTAATGCTTCGAATTAGCGCATGGTACCCTCCAGCACACAGCAGGATACAAGGCCACTACAGCGGCGTCTTGATGTTTTCCCCCTTTTGTTTACCTATTTTTCCTCCTGAGCTGTCAGATATTATACAACCACTCTCATGCAAGCTTTTGGCGATCAACACAGCCATGCTACAATTCACAAAGCACTCTAATTCAACCAAAAGACACACAGTCAGTAAGACAATGTGCAGTGTGGATCTCTATATAATGAGGCTTTGGGTCATGATTGAGGAAGACTCTTCAGATGAGAATGTAGATTGCAAAAAAAAAAAAATTTACGAACAGCTCTCCAGATAAGACTGCTGTGAGAGGGTTTATAGAACTGGACAAAAGGATGGGAGTAATTATTTTGATCAATATAGTACAATGAATGCCGTGTCCCTATTGCAAGGCCCAACTATTACCAGCCTTATCATGGGACGAAATCAATTCTTCACCCTCCATCATGCTCTTGGAGACGCCAACCAATTTGCTGTCAATAATCTCTTTGGGAGAGATCGAATCTGCAAGATTTCTCCAACTTGGCTGGCACATGCTGACAAAATACAAAAGTATTCAGATATTATACTTCACACGTTTTAAAATCCAAAATAAGTTAGATTAGTATACATTTGTCTTTTATTGTTCCTGACACTTCTTTGCAGTGCAGTCCGACTCAGAACAGGTACGCTGAATACAAATGAATAACACCAGGAATCTTTTATTCTGGGAATGGCAGCAGCACAATGACCTGAGTAGAGAATGAGTGAAAAGGATGGCTCAACACTCAGTGGAGCATCTTCAACTTTACAAAGCACCATAAGTGACCTGCCACTCGCACAACTTGAGTTGTTCATTTAAGTCACTGAGAAAACTGAAATAGGCATGCTGGAGATCAAAGCTTTGGGAAGAATCTAACTCCAGCAGACTGTTTTTTGTTGGTATCGGGTCATTGTTTTTCCATGCAGCATTCAAAACGAAATTACCTTCATGTACTTTCACTAAGTCTTAAATATTCTGCATTTTTATTTTCTCTCCGATAATCCTTAAAGGTGCTATATGTTGTTTTTGCTATTGCCACATAGCCAACGTTAACATTAACTCACAAAGAGCTTCAGTCATTGTTGCATTGACAAGACAAGAGGTTAGAATTCGCCATGGGCAGTACTACCGCATCCTCTCATGTTGGAGCGAGGGCAGATTGGACACTAAAGTGATTCACTATAAAAAATCAAAGTGGTATTACAAGATGGGATGGCCCAGGCTAGCTGGTTTGCATGCTAACTTTGGAAGAAGAAAAGAAGCGATAGAAATAGAAGCAATACGAGAGTTTGATGCTGAATTTGCAATGTGTCTTCTAGACTATTCAGTAGCTGCTAATGCTAACCTTTGCAACAGTAAAAACTTACATTTGGCACCTTTAAATCAAATGTCAAAGTTACTAGCACAAAAGCATGCTGTCCATCATGTAAAACACATATTCAAATGAACCCATTCCTCTGAGGACAACATATGTCATTCTTTCATGAGTAAAACATATTTTTCCCTTTCCTTTTGATTCTTTTTTAATACGCTATCTCTCAATCCTACCACAGGGAATGTGGAAGCACTCTTTGCTCAAACTCACAGGGATTTTTTATAAATTCTGTATGCTGTGTCCTTCACCTGCACACTGGCCGCAAAAAACTCAAAGAGAAAAGAAGTAGCCTTCATGCTGAGCACCTACTCACACAGCTGAAGTATTCTTCTTCCTCCCCTCTATCCTTTCTCCATATTTTTCTCTCTGGCTGATATTACATTGCACAGTGTTCCTCTAATGAAAAACATAAGTCCTTGTATACCTCTGATTTATAAACAAACAAGAAAAGCATAGATCACAGAAGCTTGAAGGTTGAATGGAAGAACAAAATTAGAAGATTCCTCACAACAGCAGCATGCAGTTTAAACTAATTTCAAGATATTTCATAGTATGACATACACTCAAAACAATTTCAAAGCCCGAGTTTATTTTAAAGCAGAAAAAAACAACATTTTTTTCAAGGTTTCTGTTGATGTTTGCACCGCTCCAAGCGTTCTGAATGTCAGATGGGCAGATTCTCACTTGGCAACACTAAGAAATGGCAACTCAGCTCTCCCACAGCAAAACCCCGTGGGAATGGAGAGAAAAAGAAAACAGAAAATGTCTCTTCATTTCTAAGATTTCAGGGGACAGAAAAAATATATTTAATGAGGCTCTGTGTTGTTTCTCTGAGCAGAAAAAAAACCTTCAGATTCTGCTGCCAGATGTCTTTTTGAGTAGGCTAGGAAGAAGAAAAATAGAGAGGAAAGTACATACAAAACCCCTGAACTACATTTCAAACACACTGAGACCCTGAGGCATGTTTCTTAAGACAACTGTTAGCAGGCTATCATAAAGTCCACAATCATTATTTAGACAGATTATATCACTGCAATCAAACAAGCTTGATATTGCAGCTATGTGATGCTCCTGTACCCTTGCACCTTTAAAGTTCAATTGTATCAGCTTTTACTCACACCTGATAATGTTAAGGTGATAATTTAAGTGCGATTTTGTGGCTCTTGAGGGACTAAAATGAAACTGCCATCATTACCAGCCTACTTGTTGTGTATAGAGAGGTTTGGAGTCGACACAGGGTGCATTTCAAATGCCTCTGTGCTATCCCTCAGCCCTTTTGACAGGGACAGATCCCCACAGCAGCTTTTGGCAGACGCATCTAAACAAACAGTGGCACTGCTCTGAGTGAAAAGCAAAAAAGCAAATAAAACAAATTTAATACAACATATGGGGAATGCTGAAAAACACTTTGTGGCTTTATTTCACAAGCATGCAAAGCTTTGACTGAAAAGCAGTGAGGGCATGAAGGCTGGGCATCTTGCAGCAGAATAGATGTCAAGAACTCAGAACAGCTACAGTGATGATGAGGTTAGGTGACAGGGGTGCAAGCAGAGCAGTGCGATATAGATGTGGTCACCGGCCAGCCAGTATCGCCCTGGAGACAGAGGAGCTAAACAGGTTCCTGAGCTCTGACAGCACTGAAGACTAACAGGCTCGTACATACAAAAGCCTGAATACATTCAATATATGCCTCCATAAAACATGACACACCTGCATCCATGTGCACACCTACACGTAAATGCGGACTGCTTGTGTGTGTGAGCTGAATACATGGCTGAATAGGCAGATGTCTCTAATGCAGGGAAACTGTGTTTAAAAATAAAACCGAGGAGAGAATAATAGAGATTGTCTCAGATGACAAAGAGCCTAAAAACAGCAGGTCTCCAGTAACATTGTGCATCCTCTTGCAAGCAGTCAACACAATCTCACCACAGAGACAACAGCGACCTAGACTCTGTAAAGAAGATGACTAAATATAACACAATCCTGCAGATTAAAGCCACTCCTACTCCTTCCTCATGGTCCAATTCAGACAGACCAGATGAGAGTTATACCAGATGTGTCATATAGGAAGGTGTTTTGCTACAAATTGGATGATTAACAGAGCTGTGAAGCCAGCAGTGAGACATTTGGCTGTGGTACGCAGCTCAGTGGAGAGTGATTAGCTTTGAGGGCCGAGGGAGCAGATGGGACGAAGACACAGAGCTGGACCAAACGACTGAGTGTGCCTCCCTGGTTTTGCATCAAAATATCACTTCCACAGTGGTCTGTGCTCAGTCTGCCCTCCTGAACAGTGATTCCACATTTAAAAAAGGAGAGAGCTAGCTCTGCTTTTAGCAGTATTGCAGCGGCTTGTTCTTCATAGCAAGTTATCTCCGCCTTTGGCTCCACCCTCTCAACATTAATTATGCAGCTCAATGCAGCACTCCGAATCCCTACTGCAGCTCACCCACACTACAATACTCTGCCGCTTTCTCCCACTCTCTCTGTCTCTGTCACACACACACACACACAAACCTCAGAGTGTCTCTCTCTTTTTCCCTTCATGGCTACATTCTCAACTATCCACAGTCAAGAAAATCATTTTCCTCCAAGCATTACCTTGGAAGTACTGTGCTGTTGCAAGGATTTAAAATGTGGCTGTAGCTATTATTTTCTCCTTTTTTTGTAAGAGATTCTGCAAGGTTAAATGTCCACACTTTTTTACTAAAGGTAAAAATAACTACACATGTGAAATGCAGGGTAATAAAATATCAAATCTATTATCTATAGATTATCTTATTTATCTAGACCACTGCCTTGAGCCTAATGCCCTACAGTAAAAATACTATCTTGTTTTTTTTCCAGAAATATTGTAAACACAGTAATATTTCACAACATCTGATATGTTTGATGTGAATGAATACATTTACAATGATTATACATTTACAGTGTTGGATTACTACCGTGACTCACTTTCAACACATATTTTTGCCTTATCATTTTCAAACCCTGCTGCTGATTTCAGTGCAAATCAGAACTAAACACAATCTGATGTGCCGGGGCAAAGACACTTTACAGCTCAAACATCCATCTGGCAAGGTGTAATTGACTCAACTCCTTCTGAACACAGCGGGAGACACAATCAGACCTTGTCACAGGGAAGCAGAGGAAGTCCACGCTACGCAATGTGAATCAGCTACATCAGCAAAGTAGAGGGAAACCAGAGAACACACAACGAGGGAAGCTCTCCTCTCACGCTTCGGCCGTCCACCCCCCCAGGCAGGCAGTGGGACGGAAACATGGCAACTGTTTATGGAAGCAGAAACAAGCTTCTCCTTCGTTTCCTAGAGCTTTCACATGATTAAGATTCATTTCACATCTGCATGCATGTGTTTGTGTGCTTGCGTGCATGCGTGTTTGTTTGTGTGTGACGGAGGGAGAGTATTACTTGCCGGGCCAAAAGCTGTATAATTAATCCAACACAACTTAAGTGTGAGGCTAACCTCTGTGAGTCATTCATGCACACTGTACACTGACTTTAAACTGAATAAATTGTGTATTTTTTCTTTCACGTGAGCCTACATCAGATGGAGGTCTTAGCAGTTATTCATGGAATCATTATTTCTCATCCGCCAAACAGAGCATCATCAACAAAATGTCAAACCACGAGCTCACAAACACAAGCCATTTAAGAGTACATGCTGTTTGCCTCCCTATTGTTACCATGTCAATAAGTTCAATAAAGTGTCTGTCCATGTTTGGAAAGATGCTACTCCTGGAACAAAAGCAAACAGTGAGGCAGATGTTCCTAATGAGGAAAACATGGCCGCGGGAAGGTGGGATCATTCAGCTGGTATTGGGTAAAGTGAATGTGTTATACGCTTACATAATCCAGGGGGAGTGTGAATTGAATACTCCCTCTCTCCACATGACAATGTGCTGGCAGGCGCAGGTCGGCTGCTTTGTCATGAGCACCGTGTTGCCGTCACTCCTTAAAAATCTGTGCATCATCAGACGTCCAGAATGCACAACGCGGGTCAAAAGCTCTTTGTTAGGTTGCTGTTCATCAGCAGGCAGCCCTCTGCGTTGTGCAGCTCTGCTGCTGCAGGGGTCTTTTCAGTGCATGGAACCGGATGGTGAGCAGAGAACACAGCGGGGGCTGGGCACTGCAATGTACTGCAGTGCTCATAGCTCTGCTATGCACACCCACTCTCTTCCATTCTTGCTCTGCCTCTGACAATCTCTCAATCTCTCGCTGGATCTCTCACCCTCTCTTGCCCATACTTGTATCATTCGTCTTGCCTTCCTCTCTTCACTTTCCTATCATTGCTATTGTCCTTTTCATGCCAATGTGCCTTAAATGGAGAATGTGGTATAATCCATGTGCCAAACACTATCTCTCATATTCTCACATTTAAACTACCCTTCCCTCTGTCACTCGCATGCACACTTTACAGCACATTTACACAGATACATTCAGAAATACATCCTATAACCTTTCCCTGGAGAGTATGTGCCCTTCCTCTTCCAGTTTATAGAGAAGGCACACGCACACACTGTTCCTCTGACACTTCACTGTATTTATCAAGGTGTCATTCTAGTATCCCCAAGAGGGTCTGCTCACCTTAAACATCTGCAGTGTCCTCCATTTTCATCTGTACAACCTAAACAACACAGAAGTAACACTATTTGTGTCTGTTTGGTGAGTTTTTACAGGACCGTCTCTCATTGTGACATGGAGAGTTTTGGGATTGTTGCTAACTGTAGTATGTTACAGTGACAGCCGTTGCTGCTCCGCTATGTTGCCTACACCATCATTTACCGGGGCGCACTAAATGCCCATGTCGCACATCCTGGGACAGAGGGTGGCGTACACAGATGATGAGCAGCTGCTCACTTCCTCCAAAAACCGCATGACTCCTAGAAAGAGTTACAGTATATAACCTACATGCACACACAAAATAGACTACACAAAAATAAACCTGGAAAGACAACTTGCTTATCCCCCCAGCAATGCTTTCCTAGTATTTTGACATTCTTGCACGTGGTCAGAACTGTTTATGTTGTAATGTAGCTGCTTGATCACTGAGTTAGGCTTCAGTTTGGGTGAATCACAGAATACAGGTCTGGCTGTTTAAACCAGCCACTGCATCTAATCAGAAGTGGTTACACCACCTCCATCCTTTGCACTCTGATTCGATCTTAAAGAGGGATACTGGCTAATTCTTGGGAACAGCGAGGGGTCCCATTTCTCTTTCCCATTAAAGAGCTGAGGTTTCTGATCATTGCTATCTGAATGAGTTTCTCAGTATGCTGGCTACATCCTGCGGAGACACTTCCCTGGTCGCTCTCAACCATGACATGAAACAAAGCTTTATGTCACAGCAGGTGTCAGAAATGTGTGGGCTGCAGTCATTACATGTTTTACATGTTCTTCTCACTGATTTAACATAACACTGCTGTCTTTCAGCACGTCCTCAATTGTTTTGTGATAGACTTATGGCAAACATAATTAGTTACTAGCCACTATTAGCATACATAAAGAATAATTTCTGCTCATTCAATAATATTATCAAATAGTTCTGTTAAATAAGCAGATGTCAAACCTGAATGATTTTGCTGCTAGTCAGTTTCATCCCACAATTTGGTGTGTCATTCTGAGCTTTGAAGTGAAAAGAAAAGTAGAACAAAACCACAGTGCTGACACTCCCACCTGGAGCACACAGTCATAATACAGGTAGACAAGGACAGCACAGAGGTTTTCAAAATGAAACAGCGAGGAGCTGAGTTTTCTGCAACAACATAGTTCTCTGTAAGATGGATAGTGTTCTAGAAAAGGAGAGGTGCATGAATAATGAAAAGCGTTTTCATCGTGTCTTCAGCTGGAGAAAGCAAAAGAACAAATGTGCACAGCTAACTGCAATATCAAATAAGGACTTGGAAATGTGTTTAGCAGGCAGTTTATTAGGTCAGATGAGTAGACATAGTTAGAAGAATCACTTAACTGTCCTCTAACCCTCATTACTTAACACACTGATTTGCTTGAAACTATTTGAGGGAAGCACTTATTGCTCTGTGCTCTGTCCATGGTGCTGAAATGGGTTACATTTCCTTCCCTGTCCCTCTCATTATCCCCATATATAAGTCAGTCTTGAATAACTGAAACATTATTTCAAACCAGTTACTGGGTTCAACAATTCCAGCCAGGTTCATGTATGTTGTACGCTTATATCTAGTATATGAGGGCGAAAGGTATTAACCTTAGTTCCAAGGGATATGAAAACACTAGTACATACTGTACTCTTCCTCCTGTCTAGAGTCGCTTCTCAGCGTGCCCACACAAAACACACTAAGTCCATCCGTTATTTCCTCCCATTCTGCAGCAGGCCAGTGTCCACAGACAACAGAGAAAACACACAGTGCCCACTGCTGGACAGTGTGAAATCTTCATTCACAAATGATGAAGGTCAGACTTACAAAAAATGACAGTGGGATGTAATAAATAAACTGTGAATGTGTGTAAAGAAAGCTGATAATGAATGCAGAGTGAAAAAACCACCCAAATATGTTAGTATGAATCACCTGTCCTTCACTTTAAACAAAGCTTCACTTTACTTTGTTGTCTGAGCCCATTTTAAAATTATAATTATGCATATATTCAGTGTATAAATACCACAGTAAACGTACACAGACATTATAGTACATTTTTTTCTGTTTCTTAGGTACACTTTAAGTAAGTAAGCCTAACTAGTAAGCCTAGTTTACCCAATCAGAGAGACTACTTTTGCTGCAGCCTCAGACTGAAGGAAGTCCCAGAACACCGGATAAACAAAAGAAAAACTCATCACCAGGCTCAAAAGCTAACGGAGCCAACTCAATCTGTTATCTAAGCAACCCCACTGATACGCAGAATACACAATGAGAGCGTGCACAACAAAACTAAAATGGGCTGCTGTGGTCTCTTTGCCACTCTGAGCTTATCGGAGTGCACTGAATTTAGAGTATGGAGGGCAAAACTTTACTCTTATCCCAGGTAGGAATGATAAATAAGCTAAAATGGTGACAGACATTTTAGAAAGCTGGTAGCTGGTTTGAGTTGCTTTGCCTGGCTCTGGCTGGATGCTGAGGCAGCTCCGCTCAGGGATGTAATGGGATACTGCAGCACTAGAGAACCGTGTGCACAGAAACTTGCCTAGGAGCATCAGGGAGTCCCGCACTAACCTTCCCCCTCCTCCTCTCTTTTCCCTCTGCCTTTCCCTCGGCTTTTTTGCCAAGTCTTTATAATGTTAGAAATCATTTAAGTATAAATCCATGTATATGTTTAAATGTAATTACATGTGAAAGACTGAAAGAGGGAGGATAGCTGAACATACTCTGACAAAAACAACAGAAAAACAACTTCAGAAGTGTAAGAACCCAGCATGCCTGTAGAAGGAGAACATAGCTGCTCACCTTTTTGTGCAGGTTGCTCTCTCCTGGACACCGAGCTCTTCCCCCTTCTCCACAGGCTCCGAGACACTTTGAGATAGAGAGAAAAAGAATCAAATCTCCTCTTACTTTCTCTTATTTCCAGTTTCAGAATGAATAAGTCAGGAGTCTAACACAGCGCTCTAGACACACCTTTACTCTGTCCTCCTGTAAACTCTGCCACATATACACACACAGACACCCATTCAAATGCACCCCAAGACTGGAGTACCCAAATTGATAAAGATCTGCTCAGGGGAGGGATAAAAACTACACACACTCACACACTGCAGTTTTTTTTTTCACCCTTCCTCTTGCCCACTCGCTCTGCTGCTTTTTTCCTCCTGTCTTTGCCTGCACTGCCTCCTGATTGGCTAAGCTGCTCTTCAATAACATAAGCTCTCTTCTTTAATTGGAAGGGGGCCAGTTATGTGGTGCACCAGAAACCCTCCCGCCCAGCTCATCTCTCTCTCTCTCTCTTATTTTTTCCTTTTTTCCCTAAGTGCCTGTGGAGAAGAATGCTGAGCTCTGCAATTTCATACGCATCGAGCGAAGAAAAAAAAGGAATGGAGGACAGAGGGAGGGAGGAGGGTAGGGAGGAGTATGTGGAGTGAGAATGGCAAAAGGGGGGAGTGGGGGGTGGGGGCATCCAGGGCGAAACCGTTGGACCACAGTGGGACAAGCAGAAGCTGCATGGGAACAAAGCGACGACGGGGTTATTAGGTGGGGGTGAGGGCAGATTTGGATGCACAGTCCACCAGCCACAGCATGTCGAGGTGTGACAGCAGGTCAGATGAAGGGAGCTTTCCCTGCACTCACTGCAGCGCAGCTAGGTGGCTCTGCTGCAGTGTGGAGTCTAATTGCCAGGCATGAAGGGGGATGGGAAGGGAGCAGGAGCAGGAGGAGGAGGAGGAGGAGAGCGGGGGTTGGTTGCAGTGATGCTGAAGTACAGTCTTCCAGCCAGCCTGGATATATGGGGGGAAATGGGCAGGCAGCCGCAGTGTACACAGCGGTTAATGCCTTTTCCTCATGAATTATTGAAGGTGCCCCAAAGGAGAGAGGGAGGGTCACAGGCGGCAAACTACTGAGCCTGCTCAGACAGTCTCATTGCCACTGAGGTTTATGATAATTACTCACACCTGAACTAGCCTACATGTTTCCAAATTGTTAAATGGAACCCCCCTTTAGTTAGAGTATTTAATCCTCCTAATGTACTAAAAAGCCTTGAATGGAGACTGTGTGGTATTAGCTCGCTGCCTTCCACTTCAGTTTCATGACGTGTTAAAAGGCTTTCTGATCCTGGAGAAAATGGATGTGAGGGATTGACTTTGTGGTGTCAGACTTCCCCCGCCCCTCTGTCTTTAACTCACATCTGGTACGTCCATTGTGTCCCGGCTGCATTAAAGTACAATACCCGAGCAGATCAATAATGGACCATACAATAGCTCAACCATCTGCAGAGGCTTCAATAGGCACTCTAGAAGTTACATGATGCCCAAAGAGAAATGCAAATACACTGTTTGCTCAATCAACAGCGTAATTGCCTGGTGGATGAATGGCCATAGAGATACCTGATATTTTAGACTCAGTGTCCTGGTGTAAAATACCATTTGTGATGTTAAACCAGAAGGGACAGGTGAACAAATCCTAGAAATATCTAGATTTAGTGATAAATCTCAACATAAGAAAGTGGCCCTCCTCTTTTCAAATAGCAATACAAATAATAGATATAGAATAGAATATAGAATAGAGAGCCTGAGGAATTATGTGCTGTGTGTCACATGCAGAAGTTCATGAGGGTTCAGTTGACTTTGACGTATAAAGAACATTTATTTCCAAATAATCTGTACTATAACATTTAAATGAAAAATCACCATCACCATCGTGGCCACAAACTGTGCCAATAATACAGAAAAGTGCATAAAGTGACTTTTACAATAAACAAACATTTGCATTGATCATCTGCGCATGTTTTCCTTCATCACCGTGGTCTCTGCTCTCACTGGAAGGCTGTAGACTGTGATGGAGATGTTTGTGTGATTGAAGACCTGCTCCAGTATCTTCGACACTCTTGCCCACTCCAGTCGATCCAGGCCACAGCCAATACTGTCGGCGAAAGAGATAAAACATGCTGTAAGAGTAAAGGAACCAACACAAAACTTTCTCTCTTGATGAAGAATCACTCAATGACCGGAAATGATACAAACCGAGGCATTGATATTTTTGTCACCCCGTTCTTTTCACAATGCAACTTCATGTCCTCCAGGCTCAGTCTCAGGCTGTCATAGGTGGGTTTTTGGCTGGCCTTTTTCTTTGTGATCTGCAATGAAATAACAGGAAAGCGACAATAGTATTTACTACAATGTGAGATAACATTTGTTATCTTAATTTGTCTGTATCTTCAAAAGATTTTAATTAACTGTTACATATTTACCAGATAGTAGATGAAGCGTCTGTCTCTTTTCAGCACAGCACACTGTCCTGTCAGCTTCTCTGATTGAATGGAAAAAAGAATAATACATCAGAATAAGAAACAACACAACACTGCTGCTGAGCAAGCCATTACCAACTAATACTGTGCAGTAAAAATATTCTTTCAGATGTTTATTTTAAGGTCTGGTGGAGATGTGTCAGCATGAATTTTGAATAAATTTGTACAAGATGATGCATAAGACATCAAGAATATTTTCATGTTGTCACAGCTGGTGGTTAGGAGCAGAGGCAGGGAGGACCAAAACACAGACACACAGGCAAGCTGATTGCAGTGAAGTTACTTTAGTAGAATAAATGATGAAGACCAGGCTTAAAGGTAGAAACAATCTGGCAACTGACTGGTGAAAAAGGGCTGGTATAAATACAGGTGAGCAAAGGGGGAAATTGAGGAACAGGTCTATAGGTAGACATGGAAGTTCCAGCGATTGGTAATGGAAAGCAAATCTGGGAAGAGGAGGAAAGTCCGAGGACATCTGGTGGGTGGGTGGAGTATGACAGGTGAAGCAGAATGGCCAACATACAGTAAACAGGGCTGAGGCAGGAATCATGACACATGTGATGCATCCAACTTTTGTTCCAATTCATACTGTGCAAAAGTTTTAGGAGGTAAAAGTAAGGTGAGGATGTTTTCAAAAATAATGCCATGAATGTTATTTATTAATCTATTAACTTCATACAAAGTGCCATAAACAGAGACAATCTAAATCAAATTAATATTTGTTGTGACCACCTTTTGCCTTTAAAACCACTGCAAGGTTTTTCAGCTATGACTATGATGTTGAGATCAGGGCTCTATGGGGGGCATTTAATCTGTGGCAGGACTCCTTGTTCTTCTTGGCTTGGATAATTCTTCATGACTTGTTTTTATGTTTGGGGTTGTTGTCATGCTGCAAATTGAATCTCGGACCTTCCTGATGACAGTGTGTGATGGATAAAAACCTTACCATCTTAAATGCCTGTAGCTTTTGTACAGCACTACATATGATATTACCAGACATTGTAGAATAAGATGATTGAATAAGATGAATCAATGCCCCCAAAATAAGACTTTTTTTTCTTTTTTTACTCCTGATGAATTTTTAATAAAAGGGCTGACTCACTCTGTTCCTTTAACTCCACTACCCCTTTGAACTTCTGCTTGAATGTCACTGCTATGCCTGCCCCCATGCGGCAGTCCTCACTGATGCAGTGGGCCAAAGCCTCCTCTTTGGGGCAGGCGAACAGGTTCCCGGTGACATAGTTGAGTCTCCATCTGTCTTCTGCAGACTAGCCAGGAGGGGGCAGTGTTACACCATATGATGAAGCATAAATGACAACAGGAAATGAACAACCGAATTGCAAATAAACTTTTCTTTTTAAGTAAGAGCTTTACCTTAATTTTGTCAGTGTCGGCTGGTTTCTGAGGTTCAGACGACATTGTTAACGATGAGTAGCGCACTTGTGCGATGAGCTGCTTCGGTTTGTAAGGTCGTCGACATGCATTAACACAACGCAGGACAATCAGCATTCAGTTTCTGCCAGAAGACTTTAACCAGCTTATCATGCAACAGTAAAGTGGCTCACACAACTTACAAACAGCTGACCGCAGGTAGCCGTTTCAAAGCTACTTTTAGGGTGCTCTTTGTTCGCTCGGTGTGATGGTCAGTTTTGTTAGCACTGGAGGGAAAGGAGCATCTACGGTATTTGTCTATCATCTCGCGAGAAATAAAGAGACTGGCGAGGCGACACCCCTTTAATAACTGAAAATGAAAGTATACTGTATAATATCAAGAACATTTTAAAGAATAACTTTTATTATGCTCAAAGGGTACAACCTTTGAAGTGAAAAACGTTCTTTGCCGAGTGCCAGCAAAAAGACACATTTATAATTTACTTCAGTAAACAGAAAAGTGAGAAAGCAACTCTCAGGTGACCACATGTACAGTATGCTCAGAGAGGGAATAATATTCTGCTCTATCCCTTTACTGCAGTCATCTAGGATCAACTAGTACCAACTTAAGAGACCTCTGGAGCTCTCCTAAATGTAAGAGTAAAAATTAATTTGATAAATAGTTTTTATTCTAAATAGTCCATTGTGATACTGTGATGTCATTGTGATATATTATTTCTGTCTCAACCTCTTTGTTTGTTGTAGCTATTTGTTCCTTTAAAAAAAAATGAAGATGTTAATCAGTATATTTACACCAAAATCCCAAATTTGACTACCTATTAGTTCTAAATGTTTGCATGAGAATATTTATAAAAAACTGAAACCTAGCTCCAACTATTTTTTAGCTGATGCTAGGTTTCATCTTTACTAATCTAAGTTGTAGCTTCAAACATTATGTCTTTTTAAAAAAGGCAGTGTGAAATTGGTATTTATATATTTTGCTTATTTTGTTTTGATACGGTGCAGATTTTTACAGTTTATACTCATTCTGGTTTATTAGATTTCTATTCAGGTTAAAGCTATGATGTGAATGAAGATTAAGTCATTTAACAAAGTGGACAAATAATATATAAAAGTATAAATTGTCCGGTCCTGACAGGTGCAACAAAACTAAAATAAATCTGAGTCTGTACATGCTGGCTAAGACCCAAGTGTAAAAAAAATGTGAGAACACAACTGTAGGGTGGACCATTAATTTGTAGGGGCTTTAAGTATGTTTATTAAATGACCTTTATGCTCATTTTATGACAAAACACAAAACAGAAAATATAGTATGAGCCTTATTACTGCAGCCTCTACTGAATATATAAACATAAACACACCTACAACACCATAGGTAGCAACAAATAAGTTCAAAACTACTGTTCACAGTTGCTTTATAGTTTGACTAAATGTGAAACCTGAATAAAACTGAATGAACAGAACAAACCCCATTATAAGCAAAACATAGCATTGTTGTGGAGGTACATCTAAATTGTATATGGCAGCATACAGAACAATGCCAGGATGACTGAAGTGTTGTTTTCTTTTACATATTTATATATATGTATATAAATATAGATACAAAATCACAGCATGATTGGTCACACATGACAGGATGTGTGTATGTGACAGATTGACAGTCCATGTCACAGCCTCAGAAGTCAGCACTGCGCCTTCGCTCGTTGATCCAGTCCCCGGGGTTGACGTCCATCTGCAGCATTTTCATCACCCACTTGTCTCTCCGTGCTCCGTCGATGAACTCATCCAGCGAGAGCTCCCCTGAGTGATGAATGACAGTTACTCTCTGAGCTAATTTCACTATAAATTTCTTCATTCCTGAATTCATAATTTTAATAGGAAGAGGACCATTGTTCAGCTCACACCTGCCTCACCCTTCTATATACACAAAGAACAATGAGCTCATGCACACTTTTACATTAACACCCCACAAAGCCATTACAGCAGAATGACACTGCCCTTTTAAATCATCCATGAAGCCTTTTAAACTGTCAGAAAACTCTTACAAACACTCACCATCTCCATTTTCATCAACCAGCTCAAATATCCGGTCAACCACTTGGTCTGGGGTCAGCAGATTGCATTCTTCATCCAGCTCTCCATGGCAGGCTTTCTTCAGTCGATAAATAGACTGAGAGTGGCAGGAGAGGATGTTACAATGATTTATCTTGCATTTATCTTGAAATATTCTTTAAAATGTCTTGAATGCTTTATTGGTCAATACTGTGGTACATATAGTTGCTGCAAAACAGTAAACATTACCTCCACAATTTCAAGAAGCTCTGTTTTATCGATGCATCCGCTTCCGTCTTTATCATACATTTTGAATGTCCATTTAAGCTTATGTTCCAGTTTACCCCTGAGGACTAAGTTCAAGGCTGCCACGTACTCCAGAAAATCAATGGTGTTGTCCTGTGTACATGAAGGGGGAGAGTTAAAATGTTATAAAGGGACAATGGCAATGACAATGGGCATGATTTATGAGCAAAACAGTTCTTTACTTTAACAGGTGGACTGTCTGTATTTTCCGATGAAAAATCTGTGGGCTGCAACTAGTAATTATTTTCATTGTCGATTAATCGTCCAACTACTTTCTTGATCAGTCAATTAAATGATTGGTCTATTAGTTATATAATAATTTAAGTTATATAATTATTATAGTTATATAATTCCCCAGGGCCCAAGCTGACATATTCAAATAGCTTGTATTGTCTGATATACAGATAACATATTCAGATTATTTTCATAGAAGACTAAGAAAAACAGAAGCTGGAGTCTGTTTGTTCTTGGCATTTTCTCCTCAATTAATGTACTATAAAAAACATTATGCACATTAATTTTTGGCTGCTAATTAAGTAATTAATTAATAACTAATTGTTTCAGCTCTAGAAATATGTGCTCAATAATGGGTATTACCAGCAGCTGTTACAAATACTCCCAATCAGCAAATCTTAACTATTACTGTGATACATGTAGTGTCAGTACCATAATGAGACAGATAACTATGTCCAGGTTTTGTACTTCCACACAACAGGGATTTGTACTTACGCCATTCTTGTCAAAGGCTCGAAACATATTCTCTATGTAATCCGCGGCCTCTTTGTTATCAGTAACTCCAAAAAAACTCTTGAATTCATGCATGAAGAGAGTTCCACTTGGGCATTCCACCACAAATTTTTTGTACCATTCCTGTAGCTCTGCCACATCAATTTCCTTGTCTGGGTCACTATCCTCACTTAGGCGCTGACCCATTTTGGAAATAATTTCTCCAGCACCCTACAGACTGAAATTATTTCTCACATTACATGAAACTATGCGACTTGGTTAACTCCTTCTAAGCAGTAAGCTGCATTACAAAATCTATAAATCTCCTCAGTGTCCTTACAGAACAGCGAGCCTGTGCCCACAGTTACAGAGCCAACTGCTGCAACTAAATTTGTGCAAATCAGCAAAAAACCAAATGATTAAAATGGAATGAAAGTCCATACAAGCTGAATTGTTATTAGGCTCTCTATTGTGGCAAATCTCCTCTGACAGTGAGGATGAGACACAGATCGTTATGAATCACATGATGAGGGATTAGAAATGGACACTTGTCAAAATCAATTAGCTCAGAGACAGATCCTCTTTCTACCTGTCCTAAACAAAGAATAGTACATGTACTGTATGTTTGCTTTGTGGAGACACACTCACCTGTAATAGGTTTCAAGTACCTTTATGGTATAATAGACCTTTTATTAATAATGTAACTATTATATTGTAGGTACAGTACCTATAATTGTCAGTCAACTATTCTCAGAGGTTTACAGTCAGAGAGAGTCTGATGTAAACATGCTATAAGCTGCATTATGGGAATTGTAGGATCCAACATTTTTAAGAGCTACTGGTGCTTAGATCTTTTTCAGTTCTTTTAAAATCTATCTCTTATAACTCACCAGATTTTATGGAGGTGGAATTCTACCTTGCTGATGTACTCTTTTAGGTAATCTTTCCAGGTATAGGAAGTTCCTGAATGAGTCAGTCTGATGAATCACACAGCCCTAGTGTTTAGTTATCTCCAGAAGCTCTGACCTTCAGGTGCCATGTTATTTATGGCTAACCTGATTACTGTTTACATGCCTGCTTCAGTCTCACTCAAGTCTATAATAAATGGGGTTGCTGTTAAATACACTAATGATGGATGTGAAATTACACCTTAGGCATTGAGAGAGCAAAATATATTTGATAAATAGGGGGACACATTTACTAGCAAGCCTTTAGAGAGAGATATCAGGCTTTGGAGTAGCCAGTGGAAATTAGGAAATAAGTACACACTTTGAACCAAACAACAGTGTTACTGTAAGTGGTAACAGCCATTGTTTACCAGTGAAAGCTTGGTCTGGCCCAATATCTTCCTGGCAGACGATATCTGCTGACAACAGGTACAGTGATAATCTTAGCTTAGAAGTGTCAAGGCCATCTGAGCAGTCACTGGATCTTATCCTCACATGATTAAAATGATTAATACTGTCTGTTCTTACACAAGAGATATGGCACCCATATTTCACTTCATAGATTTGTTCAGGCAGGTAGAAGATAATGCCAAACATTTTTGTACCCCTGGCTGGTAACTTTCACTCCTGTGTCATCTCTGTATCACTGTTACTTCCTCTACAGTTTTGGCTCAGTAGTTACAGATTAACGTTAGCTATGATTTGGAGTCATGTTCTGGCCACCTGGTGAACTTAAGACCACTCTCTTTTAGCTCAGTTTTTGGTCTCTATTGTGGTCTTTATCTACTCCTGAGGGAAGTATCTGACTCTTTAGCTGTGTCTGTCTGCTGTTTGGTGTTGAGCAGGTGCCTGCAGCAGCTAAGCAAGTGGCAAGAATGAACCAAAACAGGACCCTGCAGCTTAACAGTGAACTGAAACCATGGAACCAACTGTAGAAATTTGGTTTACACCACAACTGTCTGTATCAAATTTCAAAGATATTTCACTCTGGGCTAAAATTCTGGGCTGACTGGCCAACTAGCCAAAGTTTCTATTCTAAAGTCATGCACTCAAGCATGGTTCAAAGGTAATTTCCAGAATTCACTGTCCCTGTATTGTTCTTCAGGTATGAAACAAAACTGGATTTGCAACTCAAAAGAACAACTCCCATAATATCAGTTGAGCGTACTACACTTTTAAGTTTTAGCATTTATTGCTTTCCATGAATACTATGATACAAGCTCAAGCATTCAATTTCCAGCGATTATCAGTTTTACGAAGGCAGTGGACACGTATTACAAGTCTACAAAAACTGATTTACAGATATGTACTGTAAAAATCCTAGCTATCAAAAGGGACAGCTGTACAACTAAGGTATGACATACAGAAAGTGTAAAAGTATCTTGTGCCCGGTTGACAGAGTTTGCAGAAAACGGCTCTTGAGCCAAACTGCTGATATTCTATCTCACCAAACTGTTAATACTGGCACACAGGTGTGTTAAGGGCCTATACAGTGACAAAGCAAAACCTGTGATATTTTCACATCCTTCAAAGGTCATCACTACACAAAATGCAACATAATACACAAAGAAAGATATTTTTCAGGCATAAGCCTAAAAGAAACAGACATTCAGAAGTTTTGCTTGCATTCATAACATGCAACTGAACGTAAGCACACTGAT